>JANHFL010010577.1:111285-128355 GCA_032468155.1 Oxyrhabdium leporinum
GGGAGAGAGACACACACACACACACAGAGGGAGGGGGAGAGGGGAAGATAGGGAGGGGAAAGAGAGCGCGAGTGAGCGAGAGAGATACAGAGGGGGGAGAGATACGGAGAGAGGGAAAGATAGGGAGAGGGGAGAGAGATACAGAGAGGGGGGAGAGAGGGAGAGGGGCAGATAGGGGGAGAGACATACAGAGAGAAGGGTTTTGTGGCTGGGTAGGTGTGGCTAGGGGGGTCGTGACTGGGTGGGAGTGACATCGAGTTGGCCATGCCCACCCAGGTTTTGTGGCTCCCAGTGGTTTTTTTTTCCTGTGGGAAACGTGTCCAAATGGCTCTTTGTTTAAGGTTGCAGACCCCTGCTATAAGGCAAGATGACTGAATTTTGCCTAAGATTCCCTCAGTTTATTTTATTCATTGTATTATTTAGAACCCACATTTCAAAATAACAAACCTCCAAACCAGCTAATATACAATGTAAAAAACAGAAAACTTCCAGGATTCTTTCTACAGAATTGTTGTAGCTGCCTTTGGCAGAAGAAAGAATCCAGTTAAGCTGTTTTGCGGATAAAGATACCCATGGCCTGCCTTCTCGCCCCACCCTTATTATAATCCATCTCCTCCATTCACAAAATTGATAAGCAACAGAAATAATACTGCCTCCCACTTCTCCAAAATGAATTCTGCCACTATAGCTATTAGCCAACAGTTCTATTTTTTAGCAAAATTATAATAAATCCTTTAATTACAATATTACTGGAATAATCTATTTTTACAAAATGCTTTCCTCCTTTCATATCCATCATTGAGCACTGAGACAAGAAATTATTTATATGAGCCTTAATCTATAAGTCTATTATTTAATACATACATATATTACACACATTACACACAACAGATTAGCAAGCAGTCTATAAACCTCAATGACATTCTATAAATTGGTAATAATATTTTTAGACCGTAATGTTTCTTTCCGCACTAATTCACTTATAATCAGCCACTCACCTGGGTAATGTTGCCAAACAGTTTCCATTTTTTGGAAAGTAGAGAGTAATGTGCAAAGCCAAATTTGCCAACTACAGCTACATTCTGCCCCATCTTATCAATGGCTGAAAACTGTTTAGGATAAAACAAATGCAACTTGTCAGATCCTTATTAACAAAGTAATTATACTATTTGCTCTATTTCATTAATAATGATTTCTAATACAAGCTGCCCCATCCAATTCATTTCTATAAAAAGTGAAATTTCTATCTCACTTTCTATCAAAATTGTAAAGTATTCATGTTTTAAAGCAACTTACCCTTATGGGCCAGTTGATCTCTAAATATATATTGTGAATCTTTAAAAGAAGAAAAAAAGCATTATGAAAATTTATTACACTTACTACATTTCATCAAAGTCAATAGATAAAATATTACATGATTACACCGGCCAATATTTATTCCCATTTTCAGTACGAGATCTCTGAGTATCTCTGTAGTACATATTCAGCATTCTTTATTTTCATGTATATTTTATATATTTATTGGCATGTACATCTAGTCTATCGGGAACATAAGTAAAAACATACAGTTAGGAAGTTTAACAGTAAAAATATTGTGGTCCTAATAGACAATAGAGATTCTAGAACTAAGGGTAGGTTTCTTGTATGAGAAAGTCCAAGCAGTTTAAGATGTAGTCTTGGGAAGACACTAGTTTTTAATCTGGTCTTCTTTCACAGCAGAAGCTGACAAGCATTCAAAAAAATAAGATGCAAAAAGGGAAGCAGTCAAGTGCCAAGAGAGAAGTTACCTGTACAACCTGCCAATGCCTGTGGCCTAATAAAGTGCTTAAACCCTGAGAATCTAAGCTCTCATATGAAAATTGGCCTCTTTCTCTGACAGTCTTATGTTCAGCATGTGCTGAGGAACTTCTAGGGTTCTGAGCTTGAACGACATCTCCACAGTTCAAGTATAAGCGATCTTCTCCCTGAAGGAGGACCTGCTCCTGACTGCTCTGTGAATAAACAAAGAAACCAGGATTTCAGACAGTGAACAGTAACATAAATAAAGCTTCGAAGAAAATAAGAAAACCAAATAAAATTGGAAAAAAGATTATTTAAGAATTAATTATTTAAGAAAGTAGTGGGACTTTCATGTTTCAAATAATGTTTGCACAGCAGCATTATTATATGCTGTTTTATTTACATTTTCTTTTTCTTAAAAAAGAATTTTAATGTAATTCAAATTAGGCAATGTTTGGACCAAAAATATAATGCAAGTGACCTAGCACTACAAATCATCAAACATAAATACTTACTATGCAAGGATTAACTGCCAGTGCACTTTTGATGAACTGAAATTGCAAAATACCAAAATGTTGCCCTTTGTTTTTGCTCTCAGTCACTGAATTCCCAGAGTTATTTGCATCGATTACCCACAGATGATAACCTTCGGATCCCCAACTCTAAGAAGAAAAATAAAAAATAACGTGCATCGTTTAAAACAACTAAAACACTGGACTAGAGAAATACGGCCTAGAATTTTTCTACTCAAAGAACTATCAAGTTGACACTAATAAATGTGATGAAAAGCACAATTCTCCTCCTTTATATCTCCCTTTCCCACCATTTTCAGATATTGTTAGAATTCTATATACCTTTTAGAGCCACGTGCTAAGAGAAACTGCAGACAAAATCCCTATCCAAAGGTCAGCCTTGTTCTCTGAAATATTAGTAGTATTTGCTGAGAACTGGTATCCAAGACATATTGCAGTTCTGACAGAAGGAATGACATACTGTGATTTTCTAAGATCTGTCCCTGGCAGAGAATATAATTTGCTAAATCTTAGGAACCTGAAAATTTTTCTTTTTGTAAATTAAGTAAATTAATTTTAAAAAGTAACCTGAAAATATCTGGATTGTAATATTAATACAGTAAGAGGCTTAAGTAGAATGGATAAATCCAGGTTAATTTATTGGTAAAGTATTAGAATAAAATGTAATTGTGTGTACCTATATGAGAGAGAAAAAGACTAGTAAAATAATAATAAATGCTGCTCACCATAGAGCTGATCTTTAGAGGGTCCTTTTTAGTACCATCAGTTCGATGACTAAAATGAATACCATAAACAAAATATTACATTTAAATATTGGATATTAAAGAGACTTTGTGTTTCAGTTCACTACATGCATACTAATAGGGGGGCATTTTTTATTCCCTAGTTCCAAGGCCCGCCTTTTCATCCTTGATATATTAAACCTAAATAGCCAAGAAATATATATATATGAGATATAAATATTTGCCCAACCCTATCCTAAGGATCTTTAGTATCATTTGCACTTTTCTACTAATTTAAAAGTATCACATCAGATCAGTTTTATCAACTTCATCAAGTCTACTAAAGACAGGAAAGAAGGAAGCTCTTCTGTAGCTATTAAAAATAGCTCTGAATTTAGAAGGTATATGAAACTCATAAAAACATAGATCTATATTTTGTATAACAGACACTGAAGGGAGCACTGGTTTTGTAGTTGCAGATAAAGCCTCTCATTGGCATGTTGTTAACATTTCACTTACTAAAATATTGTGCAGAAAAAAATGAGCATTTTGCTTTACTAATTCAGTTGATAATATATACAGTATGAGATATTAAATAACTAAGCAAAGAAAAATAGTTTAAAAAGCTTTGCATAGCAAATCAAACGTTGAATAACAGATACACATTTTGGTTAAATTTCCTAATATGAAGCACAAGTTACTTACATAAAGTCACCTCCTAGAGTACAAATAAGCTGGGCTCCAAATACGCTCCATAAAGACAGGCCTCCACATTCCCAGGTCACCATAACAACACAATTATCTGGAGACCATCTGATGAGTTTAACAGCTCCTGTTTTATTCCAAATATCTATTGAAATACAAAAATTGTTGGCAGATTTAGAAAAAAAACTGTTTTAACATTTTTAACTATTTTAAAGATAGGCAGTAGTTGAATAGTGGTTAATATATTTAACCCCCACTTTCCTTCTGGAAATTCAAAATGGTACACAAGGGATTCAATTCAATTCCACAATTGCTATTCTTCTGGGATGAGAAAGAGAGACTTAGCTACAAGGTGAAGGGAAGACTGTAGTACACTGGCTCTATGGGATAGGTAACATCCCCCCAAATATTAGTCCTAACAGGATGCAATTTAATTTTATTAAACTCTGCAGAGTTTTATCCTCTGCATGAGATACATAGAAGTAGTGCACAAAAACAGAGTAAGAAATCACCAGGATGAACAGAAGATGCATATCTACATTCTACCCTCCCTCTTTCCTTTGTATAAATTATTCTTGTTTAGGGATATGAAAAACTTTACTGGAGCTCTTAGCTCAGTTGTCATAGATCTTTGAAGCCCTGCCACAATTCCTTCCAAGCTAGTAAACAATATTGGAACAGGGTAAGTGAACCTTATAACTGTTTCCAAGCAGTTTCTCTATTTCTCTAACAAGCCTGTAGTCAGAGCACAATACGCGGAAATGCAATGCAAGATTTATAACTTTTTAAACTATGTGTTAGATGTATAAATGTTGGTGCAAAGGGAACCTTTTTTCCTGGTAACTAACCACCTCAATTTCTCTTTCTGTGACTAAGCAAACAATGCATTCATGTTGGGTAACTAGTAGAACGACCTGGGTTGCAAAACCGTTATGACCACTAGATTAAAAAAAAGAACTACGGCAAACATAGCTCTTTCCCAACCGCTAGAATTTTTTAGATTTCTTTTTAGCTCACATCTGTTAGTTCTGTTACAGTTAGCCAACAGCTGTTGACTCATCCTTAAAAGAAAGAACAAACTGTCTTTACGGAGATGGTACTGCCATGAGAATAACTTGGCCAGCCTTACTATACTTTATGATGCGTAATAATATTTTAAATTTTTGTCAGACATATATTGTCTGCTACACAACTATATGGGATATACACAATTGAATATGCACAGACCCAGGTGATTGGATAGGTAGCTCAGCCTTCGGTATGGCCACTGCATGCCAAACTGTTTACCTGTTATAAATGAATCAAGGGATATCACCAAAAAGATGATGAACAATGCAGCCTGAACACTAATATAATTGGGCTTACCAGGATATTGCTTGGGTGTTAGTTCCAGTTTGTGAGATAGCTGCATGGCCCCTGTGGAATGATCTATTGTATACACTTGCACAGAACCACTAGAAAAGAAAAAAAACCCACAAACAATTCTGAGACAAGAATTTCAAAATTAAGCTGGTCAGATGAAAATGTGAATGTAAAAAATAAGTCCACTTTTCATATAATTAATACAAATATAAGTAGTCCTCAACTGAGCCCAAAATTTCTATTGTTAAGTGAGACATTTGCTAAATGAATTTTGCCCCATTTTATGACCTTTCTTGGCACAGTTGTTAAGTGAATCACTCCCGTTATAACCCGGTTGTTAAGTGAATCTGGCTTCCCCATTGACTTTGCTTGTCAGAAGGTCACAAAAGGTGATCACATGACCTTGGGACACAGCAACATTCATAAATATGAACCAGTTGCCAAGCATCTGAATTTTGATCACATGATCATGGGGATGATGGAAAGATCATAACTGTGAAAAAGGGTCATAAGTTACTTTTTTCAGTGCCATTGTAACTCTGAATGATCACTAAACGAACTGTTGTAAGTCAACGACTATCTGTACCTCATTAGTGCCAGAGGGAAACAGATGTTACAGTCATATTAGGGCTGTGCAGAGAGCCTGATTCAAGCAACAAAAAGTGACTTGGGCATGAATGTAGCATCTGCAGGCCTTCTTCAAACCAATTCTAGATTTAAGATATGACTTCTTGAAAGAACTGTTGGTGGGTGCTACATGAATATCCTGCATCCAACTGAATCCCTTAGGATCTACTAGATAAAATAAATATGCACAGTATTTGTTAGATTGGATTGGCTGGTTTTCTTATTTATTTCTTCACATCCAAATTTTCCCTTCAAAACAGACTCTTCTAGCTAACAACCAAATTTAAAATAATAATAAAAATCCAACAAATTCAGCCTGAATATAAAAGGCAAAAATTAACCATTGATACTGATACTCACCTGAAAGATCACTACTTTTATACCATGTAGCAAATAACTTACAAATGCAATGAACAGATAATCTTTTAGAAACCAACAGAATGATCTAATATTCTTATAAAATTATTTTCACAGTACAATTTCATATTACAATATGGGAAATGGCCTTCTTATCTTGGGGCAAATATTCCACTTTGAAAACTCTGTCCAAGTCTTTAAAGAAGAATTCAGAAAACTTGAAGAGGTTTAAGAAAGGGCAACAAGGGTACTAAATGCACTAAAAACTAAGTATTATGAAATGAGAGTGAAGGCATTTGGTACATTTAGCCTTGAGGAGAATACAGTGGATATGACAGCACATCTCAAATATCTGACAAAAGAAGATCAAATATAAGGCATATCATAATCAACTTACAGGAAGGCAAATTGTATCAAAAAACACTGCAAATATCCGAACAATGTCCCATATTTCAACACCACCTCTAAAATGTTTTGAACATTCTGCCACAGGAAAAAAAAAGCAGTAAAGAACAAGCTTTTGCTCCTTTGTTTTTCTGCCATAATCATGTAAACATGGCCTGATAATCCATTTCGAGTGCTATTTACTATAAACCTTAGCTGCAAGAATGAGAATGGTGATTATTTTAATTCCAGAATAAACAATGGAAATAAAGGTTAACCACACCTTTTGCAGACTAATCCTGGTTGGTCTGGGCAAACAGACCTGACAAGAAGCAACGGGATGAATTCACTTTAAGCCTATTTTTACTGTAACAATAGCAAAAATACACTTATTGGTTTGAGACTTTTTTCTGAAACCATGATTATACAGTAGGGGCCTTAACATCTAATATCGCTCAATGAACATGAAATATTTGTTGCATTTATTAATTTGTGAAAATTGACCATTACAGCAACAGCTGTTGATGTACAAAATGTAAACACAATGATATAATCCATTAATTTCCACCAAAAATTTAAAAACAGCAGATTTTAAAACACGAATTTCACCAAACCCTATTAAATAATTACCTCAGTAATTGAATTAATGAATTCAATTACAAGAGATAGTTTTCCCACATGATACGATAAACTTTGGATTTGTATTTAAAAACTAAGATAATGTCCTCTTACAGAAAGAATGGTAATTAGGAATTCAGTAACTTTTAGCACAGTAACAATTTTACCCTCAGATAATCTACAAAGAATATATTCTAGTTCTGAGTTAAGATGTTCAACTTACTTTGCACAGCCAAATGCCATTAATCTGTACTTGTTGTTTACAGCCACACAAGTCCCATCGAAAACTTCCTGTGCCCAAACACCATGGAGTTGCTGCAAGAGTATTTTATCCAAGTTACCTGTTTAGCTTTTGGCACGTTGCGTTACATGTTAAAATGAGGCATGGTCTATATGCCCTTTTTAAACTGATGCAGGTTTTAAACTGATATAAGTACATATCATGGATTTTGAAATATTTGTTTTATATAGTGCTAAATATTAAAGAATGTATAAATGACACACAAGGGAACAACAAATTTTAAGGAAATAAATTTACAAGAAACAAAATTATATAGCTGAAATTTATTAGCAGAATATAATATTATGTGATTATGAAACAAGCTGATATTCTCGATATATTACTTGTCTACTTCACTCTCTCTTTATAGGGATGATCTTACATTAATATTTTACTGCAAAAAAGTGAACCTCATTTTATTTAGAATATTTCTGTAAATTATTAACCCTATTTTCTAATAAATGAGACTAATTTTATAAATTTTCACAATTTTTCAGGCATAGCTCAAATATTATTAAATAGACTACAACAGATGACCAAATAATTTGATATATCTTGGAAAAGCTAATCAAACTATTATTGAACTGCTAAGAAATCTTACCTCTGCTGTGAATCCACTTGACATCGGTGTAATAAAACCAACTCTGCCATCATTAAACACTACAGCAAATCCATCAAGAGTAGCACAGTATTCCATATTTTTTATGTGTACATTTTCAAAACCCAAAAAAGAACCTGATAAAGAACACAGTCATTAAAAGCTGCCATTATTAAATTGTAAGCTCTCTTCACCAGTTCTATTTCCACATAATATAAGAAATGGGAACGCTATGAGTTAATAAACTATTAATTACATTTTAATTTAGAATCCACCATATATATGTATAAAAAAATACCTCTAGATGAATGTAGGTCCACTGAAAATGGTACTGTAGAGAGATTTATGGCTTTCCTTCCATTCGTCAAACCATCCCAGTGAATAAGATGTAGAAGACCATCAGCCGTAGCAATGATCAGATCCTCTAGCATGGACTGTAAACTACAAGCAAGGCACATTGTTTTATCAGACATTTGATAAAAACAAAATGTCAATCTTACCAATATATCGATTCTCTTTAGAACTTTTAAATATTTTTGTAAACATAACCCAACACTACCACCACCTCCAAGGTCTGCACTAAATAATTCTCCAACCTTTTGGAGCAGGATGTAGGGATGGAAGGACAAGAAGTGGTGAAAGTAGCCCTGCATTCTGCTAAAGGAAGCAGAATAAAGCAGACACAGACCTTTGGGTACTACTTTAGAACTTCCCAACTATCTGAAATTAATCAAAATGGTATATACAGTTCACCTTCTAGTAAGCTTTCGGAGCAGAGAAAAATACAATGTTTCATTACAAGGTTTTACATGATTTCCATCCCCTCCACTTTAAAGGAAAAGGAAAATGTTCTATTTTTATACAATGTTTATATTGTTTTTTTTCAGTTCCATTGGTCACCACTAGAAGGTGCTACACAACAAGATTTGTCGTCTTTGGGTCTTGCTGCACAAAAGTAGCCAGTGGAAATTCAATGGGGTTCAGACCCTTTTATTGGCAATTGAGATCATGGACATTTGTACCTTTAGATAACTATATATACAGTACATACTATATACAAGTGGTCTGTCGACTGCTTCTTCAGAGGCTGTTCAAAGATATGATGCCATTGAAAAGGGAGACTCATAACCAGTCTTCAAAGTTGCAACCATCAGAGCATCCTCAAAGTCACATGACTGCAATTTGGGCCCTTGGCAACCAGTGCACATTTACAATGGTTGAGGCATCCTACAGTCATGTGATCACAATTTGCAACCTCCACAGCCAGCTTTCAACAAGCAAAGTCAACAGGGAAGTCACAGGAACTTGCAAGTTGAGTCACATGACATTGCACTTAGCTATTTGTGGTGATTCACTTAAGAACCACCGCTAGAACTAATGTAAGTCAGTGCAGTCACATGGCATTTCAATTAACAACCACTCCGCTTAGTGACAGACTTTGTGGTTCATAAGTGAGGACTAGGCTCTAGACAGTGCTGCTGCAGGAAAAGATATACAGAATCTGTCCAAATACTATAACACACTATACACACACACACACACAATCATGAATAACATTTGGAAGTTCAAAATCTTGTCTTGCAGAATCTAAATTTCTTGCAAATTCAGAATTTTCTTTAGATAACTTTGAATATTGATGGGATATTTTTCAATCCACTAAATATATTGATCTGATTTCAGGAATGCCATGCTGAAAAGATTTAGTAAAAAAATAATTCAAAATTACATATTTTCTAAACTAAAACCATGTCATGAATGTTGAAATAGAAATTTGTTGCAGTGTTAAAATGTTTGAAAGGAAATGGGGCTTATGTTTGAAAGGTAACAAAACTTGGTACTGTTCCAAACTACAGCCAGTAGTAGACAGCAAAAGTATTGTTGCTGGTGTCCTGACTGTTAATAAATTCCATGCTTATTTGTAGGTAAACTAGAGCTCTTGGCAATTGATACAGATCTGTGATGCTAAAATGCTAAAAAACCCTTCCTTTTATTTAACTAACAGCCAGCCGCCATGGGGCCGGGGGAGAGGGAAAGTCAGACTCATAACAACTGCCATTTTAACTATTTTTATACTCAAAATAGTTATGACTATGAACACCACTGCTATCAACCATACAATTATTTCCCTCAATATATCAAGAATGACTAGAGATATTTGGAGGATTAATTAATATATTCTGAGTTTCCAAAGTAAAAAAAAATTACTAACAGAAAAAATATTGCATTGGTACGAACAGAATAAACAGAAGTCTTTACTTCCATTTTTATTTTATTATTTGTTAAAAATGTTCCTATACTACTTCTCATTTCAAATACATTGAACTGAACTACCATGTTCTACTAGCAGTAACAGTAATGATGAACAATCATCACTTTATCAGAATTAAAGAAACTCAAGATTTCCAATTAAACAGAAAATTCGAAACAAGGGGAAAAATAGCCCCTAAATCTGCCTGAAAATAATTTCATAAATTCAGAGTGCTTTGAAAATCCAAAAAAGACAAGGTATGAAAATAGCCATTCTGAGTATATTTGAAACATACTGCATAACACATTCATTTTCAATACATAGTGCAGAAAATTCATATTCATAACAAAGCTGGGAAGTTGCTTAATTTATTCCATTCTACAATAACACATTACTTCATTGCTGTGGCATGTGCATCTAGAAAAATGATTTTATGATAGGAATTTAAAAATCCTAAATGTTGTCTTTTTAAAAAAATGCTTTTATTATCCTATAGTTCCTGTATTCAATGCTATTCCACTAAAATATAACTCTACCTACTATTCAAGGAAGCTATTTTGCAATCTTGTATCGCTTGCAGAGAACTTCTGTATGTTATTTTCAATGAAAAAAAATCAACCTGTTATCACATTTTAAAATAAAATTTCATGTTATTTAACAGTAAATTAGTTGCATCTGAATTGGGTATGTAACCTTAAAAATGATTATTATAAACAATATGTTAGAAATAAGATAGGTTCTGTAATCACTGTAAGTCACTTTCTGAATGAGGTGGCAGTCAAATGATAAATAGCAATATGTAAACTTTTTCCTAGAAATTGTTTGGTGGGGATAGCTGTAGCATTTCTGATTAAAAGAATTAGATAGCAGATGATGATAAGATCTACTAAAGATTCCAACAAACTGTCAAGCAAATTGATACTCTAAGATGACATTATATACTTCTACTCTTAATTATACTATAATGCTGCATTATTAGTCACCCTTTTTCCTGCTGTTCTGGTAAAGAATTTAAATATATAAGTTATTAGTCACCGTACCTGGTAATAGCTGCTTGTAAATCTAGCACTTGTTTCTTCTCTAGATTTAATGATGGAGCACATTGTTCTTCCTTATAATACGGTATTCCTTTCAGATGGGGGCTTCCTCTTTAAAAAAAAAAGAATTAACAGTGCTTAATTCGTTTTTTCTCCCACGTTCTATAGAGTAACATATTAATTTAGTATGTGGTTAAACAGATCCTTAAAATACGGTGAGTTCTTAAAACAAATCTTGATCTGAAGAGAAGATACATGATAAAGCAAAACATTCCAAGCACCCACCCACATTTATATTGCAAGCTGTAGTCCTGAAAACAATTCTTATAAAAAAGGCCTAAAGAGACTGATACTCAGTCTAATTCACACTTTTCCTCCAGCCACCAAAGCAAGCTATAGGAAATGCTCTTCAATGCCAAATTACTGCTTAGCATTGAGATTCCTCTACCTATGGAGAAAAGCTTATCTGTGCAAAAAACATATTTGTTTATTTCAATTTTTTGTATCATGATTTTCATGATACCAAACCATAAAAGCCTTTACAACTAAAAAGAAAAACAAAAATAAAGTATTTTCAAAAATTAGCAAATGTTCAGGATCTCATCCACAAGATGAGCCGTAGTGGGGCAGTGGTTAGAGTGCAGTACTGCAGGCTACTTCTGCTGCCTGCCGGCTGCCTGCAATTTGGCAGTTCAAATCCCACCAGGCTCAAGGTTCCATCCTCAGCCTTCCATCCTTCTGAGGTGAGTAAAATGAGGACCCAGATTGTTGGGGGTGCAATAGGCTGACTCTGTAAAACCGCTTAGAGAGGACTGTGAAGCGGTATATTAGTCTAAGTGCTATTGCTATTGCTATTTATTCAGGTGCAATTTCTGCATTTCAATTTTCCATCCCCAAACAAACAGAAAGAAAGCGAACAAAGCATCAAGAGAATTACGGGCATCCAAGCCAATGCAGCAGAGAGTTGGTTGTTTGGGGTTGAGCAATAAAATGGCTACGACCATTGGGTTTAATTATAAATGCAGTTCCGAGCTGTGTCTAACTCTGCCGATTAAACATATTAAACTAACTGTTCTACTGCTTTGCATAGTACATTAAACAACTTAATCATAGTCTCCTCTCTTGCATCAATAAACTTAGCATTTGCATTCTTCTCATAGCAGTGTTTCCTTCTCTCGTTCTCTTTTACCTCTTGTTAGGAATTACAGAGTTTGGAACTATTTCAGTTTTAGTCAAGCTTGATTAGTTGGAAGTAAACCCCAAACTTTTTCTCCCCCCCCCCTCTTCTTTAGTGCTAGAGAACTTCTTTAAATGCAAGGCTCAAATAGACCTCACAGGAAATAGCTTGCTTGCTGGAAAATAAAATTTAGCAGCACGTTTAGATTTGGTATATCATAAGCATCCATAACTGCTGAACTTTGAACAGACCATTGAACCAGTGAGTTTTTATACCATAATAAGACCTGTAGGCCACATTTGGCTTCAACTCTTTCTTTGAGGCTACAAAACTCCTGAGATTATTTTTGCTAACATTTAACAGGGATATTTGGATCAGATCAGGATTAATTGTAGGGGTGATGACTTATTATGAACATGCCCTATTGTTTTATTTGTAACTGCTTGCATACTTGTAGTAGTTTAATACTGGACATATCGGTATGTCCAAATGACTAAATAAAGATTCTATTCTATTCTATTCTATTCTATTCTATTCTATTCTATTCTATTCTATTCTATTCTATTCTATCCCATCCCATCCCATCCCATCCCCTATTCTAATCCATTCCCTATTCTATTCCCCATCCCATCCCATCCCATTCCATTCTTCTATTCTGTTCTGTTCTGTTCCATTCCATTCCATTCCATTCCATTCTTTGCTATACTATGCTATGCTATGCTATGCTATGCTGTGCCATGCCATGCCATTTTCCCTATTCCATTCCATTCCTTTCCATATTCCTTTCTATCTTCCTACCCTACCCTATCCTGTCTTAATCTGTTTAAGAAATGTTTTCAAGAACAGGTTTCCCTTTTTCTCTCCGCCAACTGTCATTTCATACCCCTTGCAGAGATTAAAAAAAACAACAACAAGCCATCCGATGATCCCAAACAGCAGCGATGCTGCAAAACCTTTACACTTTTAAGGAGGATAACAAGAATTCAGCCTCCGTGGTTTATTTCGTCTGCAAAGCTTAGGCCACCATAAAGAGTGCTTGATTTTTATGGTGCCTTAAATTGTCCTCATGTCAGTAGTAAAAGGCTGACACCATGGCTGCCACTGCAGGTCTTAAATTAGTTTCAGTTTTCTGCTTCCCCCCCCCTCCAGCCTTGTGTATTTTCATTCGAATCCAGCTGTGTTAGCAAAACAAGTAGTGATAAAGATGGTGGATTGTGTGATCTTTTCAGGCAGGCACCGGGATGGCGAGGAAAAGACAGAGGTGCCAATTCTTAATAGCAATAGCACTTAGGCTTATATACCACTTTACAGTGTTTTAGAGCCCTCTGTAAGCGGTTTGGAGAGTCGGCCAATCACCCCCAACAATTTTGGGTCCTCATTTTACCGACCTCAGAAGGACGGAAGGCTGAGTCAACCTTGAGCCCGGTGAGATTCAAACTGCCAAATTGCAAGCAGCCGGCAGTCAGCAGAAGTAGCCTGCAGTACTGCAGTCTGACCACTGCGCCAGCGCGGCTCATTAAATCCTTATTAAGCTGGGATTCAGTTGTATCTGAAATCTTCATGGTCTTGATGAGTTGTGAACTGTGGTTTGGGGTGGGAAAGTAGTTGTCAGAAGACTGGCATCTGCTTAAAATCTAAAATAGTTCTTCAGAATCCTCATCAAATCTCCTTACTAAGAGGCATTGGGAAAGAAGATATGCAAGCTTTCCAGTAATTGCCCACTAAAAACCAGTACATGTAATAACAGAACAGCAGAATGACAGAGTTGGAAGGGACCTTGGAGGTCTTCTAGTCTAACCCCCTGCTCAAGCAGGAAACCTATACCATTTCAGACAAATGGTTGTCCAATCTCTTCTTAAAAACCTCCAGTGATGGAGCCCCACAACTTCTGGAGGCAAGTCGTTCCACTCATTATTTTTTCCCACTGTCGGGAAATTTATCCTTAGTTCTAAGTTGCTTCTCTCCTGGATTAGTTTCCATCTGTTGTTTCTTGTTCGGCCCTCAGGTGCTTTGGAGAATAGCTTGACTCCCTCTTCTTTGGGGCAGCCCCTGAGATATCGGAAGACTGCTATCATGTCACCCCCATTTCCTTCTTTTCATCAAACTAGACCTACCCAATTCCAGCAAACGTTCTTTATACGTTTTAGCCTCCAATATCCTAATCACCTTTGTGGCTCTTCTCAGCACTCTTTCTAAGAGTCTCAACATCTTTTTTGTTTCCCATCGTGGCAACCAAAACTGGATGCAGTATTATTCCAAGTGTGTATAAAATCCTTACCAAGGATTTTATAAAGGGGGTATTAACACTTCATGTGATCTTGCTTCTACCCCTCTGTTGGATGCAGCCTAACTATGGCTGCTTAGCGACCGTTTGAAGATGCAGCGGACTCCTCAAAAGAGACTTACGGCCTGGCTTCAAAGTTCTGAGGTGACCCCACCCGCCCAAGTCATGTGACTGTATTTTGGGCACCCACATTGATGACCCTTTGAAAGGCCTTGCAGTCAGATGACCGCAATGTACAACGATCTTGCTGGAAAGCCAGCTTGCTTCTGTTGGTTTTTTTTTCAGCAAAAGCTGCCCTATAGCGAGCAGAACAGGCTCGCTTCACAACCACAGTATTCGCTTCACTAGAAAAGATTGCGAAATTGGTTCCCGTTAGGTGGCGACCCACTTTATGGACGGTCACAACTTACAATGGAGCCAAGCTCGATTACAGTCGTAAGTCGAGGACTAACTGCAATTGCAGAAGCTGGATGCGCAAGGGTTCCCCAGCCTTTGTTTCTCCGCCTGTATTTCTTTAAACTCTCATCTCCCTTTGGATTCTATGATGCCTTTATTTATAAAATATTCTTTCTTTCACTTAACATGACATTCGACTCTCTTCTTAAACTGAACGGATGGAATTGCATTCCTCGGGATGAACAGAATGGGAATGACTTGCTTTGCAACAAATGAAGGAATGGCAACGAAAACTAAAAGGAGAAGAAAATGTTTGCCTAAAGAGAAATGCCTACTATCTGCAATGCAGACTTCTTTTCCCATGTATTTGATATGTTCATAGTTTAACATTGATATTAATTTCCTAATCAACTTGATTGTCATCAAGCTGATATCGACTTTTGACAAACACATCGATAGATCCTCCCCAGAATTATTATATTATTATTGTATTATGCTGCATTAAATAATTGTGTAGCATACTGATATATACTCTATGCAATTTTATTACATTATCATTACATTGCACTTTATTACATTATCCGTTATCATAGATAATGCAATTCTGTATTATGCTGCTGAGATTATAGTTAATTGACAACATAAACTTCACCATTTATTTTCATCCTGCGCAGTTTACTGGAGGTCTATTGTGATTTGACGAACAGTTGCAGAAGTAAACTTGAGAATGAAAAAAAATAATAATACCCCTCAGTGTGTATTTTAAATCAGAATAGCTATGATCAGTTTATGCTTTGGTTT
The DNA here is from genome assembly GCA_032468155.1 of Oxyrhabdium leporinum. Taxonomy (NCBI): domain Eukaryota; kingdom Metazoa; phylum Chordata; class Lepidosauria; order Squamata; family Cyclocoridae; genus Oxyrhabdium; species Oxyrhabdium leporinum. Next base: position 127,194 of record JANHFL010010577.1, read on the forward strand.
ATTTATTTATAACAAAGCTGACCAACAAGCTAGTACTGGAGCATATAACACCAAACTGGAAGACAAAATCACTATGTCTCACTTATTTGGGCCATGCCATGCAGGGGAATTTACTCTCGCAATCAGGAGGCTGGGGGTTCGATCCTAGGTAGAGGCAGGTATTTCTCTCTCTGGGCACACTGACAATATAGCTGCCGGGGGGGGGGGAAACCTCCGCATTGGCGACAGGAAGAGCATCCGGCCAGAAAACACACAGCTCCATTCAGTTGCCCAGACTCCACCCTGCAAGGGATTATGGGGTCATTAATGTAAAAATAAATAAATAAAATAAAATTAAAAGAAGAAGAAGAAGATGATGATCTAGGGGAATTTACTGAAGACAGTAATTATGCTTGGAAGAGTTAGCAGTAAAAGAAACCAGGCCATGAAAAAAAAAGGATGGTTTGATAGCATCAAAGATGACACTAGGAAGAGAAGGGGGTGGAGGAGAAAGAGAGAAAGAGAAAGAGGGGGGAGGGAAAGAGAAAAAGAGAAAGAGAAAGAGAACGAGAAAGAGAAAGAGAAAGAGAAAGAGAGAGAGGGAAAGAATGAGTCTGGGTTGATTCTTCCCTCCTGCTTCACCCCGACCAACAGTTATCACCAGCACAGAAAACCCAGAAGGCTGCAGGATCAATTCCCAGAAGAGTTTTAATTACAGTGGCCTGATTGGGCCGATTATCCTGTTTCTCATTAGAAGATTCCATCAAGAAGCCACCGATAACATCTCTACATGCTTCCAGCTTCATTCCAAGAGATCTTTTTCCTCACTCAGGTTAAGATCCAAGTGCTGCCTATAAACTGTTAAAAAAATGCTGCTTGTTCAGCCTGTGCTATGATTGCCAAACCATATATCCCTTGTGTAAACAATTTAATTCATGTTTATTGAGCTCGGATGCCAAGAAAATGGGGATTAGTTTAAAACTGCTTTAAGGTGGCTGGTAGATTAAAATCAAATCAATTGTAGAGTTGCTGGGACTTTTCCCCAAGGTGAGGAGAGAGGGAGGGAGGGAGAGAGAAAGAGGGGGGAGAGACATGGACAGAGGGAGAGAGAAGGAGAGAGAGAGAGACAGAGGCGGAGAGATAGGTAAGTAGGTAGGGAGATGATAGATGGAGATAGGGAGAG
>JANHFL010010577.1:128455-159153 GCA_032468155.1 Oxyrhabdium leporinum
GAGGACCCAAAATTGTTGGCGTCAATATGCTGACTCTAAACCGCTTAGAGAGGGCTGTAAAGCACTGTAAAGCGGTACATAAGTCCAAGTCCTAGTGCTATTGCTAATGCTATTGGTAGAGATCATTTCAGGCAGAAGAGTTAGTCCAGCTGGAATAGGCTCTAAATTACTTTAAACTCTATTCCTGTATCATACCAATGCAAATCATACTGGTAAATAATTTATGAAAAATACCACTTCGGTAGAAAAACTATTACTATTAACTATGAACCATAATAATTTCTCATCATGTACTGATTATTTGTCAGATAATCAAATAATAAGAACTGACCACTTTGAAGTACAATGTATTAATGTGGGAGTCCAAGTCCTTCTAAATCCAATTACATATGAAATTTAAGGGTATACTTCAACAGCAAAATGCAGTCAAATCAATAAGATAATACAATCATAGAACAAATACTGAATAACAATCAGGTTTCAGTAGAATTTAAAGAGGAGAATTCCTGCAGTCACAAAGCATGCTGTTCCCTTTCTACTCTGCCCTCCTCTAAATTTCATTCCTATCTCCCAAGATCAAACATTTGCATATAAGAGAAACATCTAGACCAGGGCTGTCAAACTGGATTTCCTTGAGGGCCGGATCAGCATTGTAGTTGTCCTCCGCAGACCAGGAGTGGTGGTGGAGGAAACAGGACAGATGCCCTCCCGCAGCACCCTGCTGGCCAAAATGGGGTGCAGGGGGGGGCACAGCTGGTGCCTCCACACCCCATTTTCGCTAGCAGAGACATCATGGGCCAGTTCTCTGCTATTTCCAGGCCAGCCCCATGAGTCTGACTTAAGCATCTCGCAGGCTGGATCCGGCCCGCAGGCCTTGAGTTTGACACCCCTGATCTAGACTAAGAGTAAACCTTGTTAGAAGGTCACAAAAGGACACTGTGGCCATCATAAATATGAATCAGTTGCCAAGTGTTTGAATTTTGATCACATGACCATAAGTATGCTGCAGTGGCCTTCTGAAAAACAGTCATTATTTTCAATGCTGTTGTACCTTTGAAGTCACTAAACGAACTGTTGTAAGTCGAGCACTATCTGTACATCTAAACAGTGAAAAGGCAATAGATACAGTGTGGTGCATAAAAGTTTATGAACCCTTTTGAATATTCAATATTTCTGCATAAATGCAACCTAAAATGTGATCTGTTCTCCACACGTCTTAAAACCAACATGTAGCCTCAGCTCCTTTCCCTCAATACATAAATGAACGAGTATGTTTTTGATTCATTTGCTTAATTGTGTTTTCTTTATCTAGCTTTATATTTTTGTCAACTTTACTTTCCTCCATGCAAATCTCATCCTAACAATGCTCAAGATAGTTTCAAATAGACATATCCATTTCTAATTCTGACAAACAATTTGCTTGGGAAGTGCAGTTTCCAGTTAGGCAAAGGGAATAGGAAGCTGAGGACGTTGTGTCTGGGACCAACAGGCTTGAACTAAAATGTAACCCCACAATGTTACTCCCCTTTGTCTCCTCCACTGAACAGCTAATGTTTTCATATCCATCATTTTTTCTTGCTCTGTTTACACATACCTCAATTTTCCAAACATTCTCTGTCTTCCTTTCCTCCTGACACAAATTCAACCAATGCCTTATATGAGTGGTCATCAACCTTTTCTTCATCGTGGACTCGCCTTAAATACCTTTTGTAGTCATGGGCCATGGACCCTCCAGGACTTAGCAAGATTTAAATTGTAACATTTCTTCAAGCCTTCATAGACTCCCCTGACAGCATCGCAACCCCCCAGAGATCCCTGGACCACAGGTTGAGAACCACAATTCACTTAAATTCATTTAAACATTCTATTTAAGTCTTAAGAAAAATGCATCTCAAATATCTAACAATGTGATACTGTTTTCAGAAGATGCCAAAATCTAATCGTTTTTCTTTTCAGTCTAGGAGAATCAAGCCAGAATTCAATCCCATTCAATGCTAAATCCTTTAACAGAAATGGCTCCGTATTACTATTTTTTCTTTGTTGATAGCCACTGAAAAAGTTGAAAGATATAAGATGATCACACCCCTTTAAAATACTCAGACACACAAAATAGCCTTGTGAGCTTATTTTAGTACTTCAATAGCTTTGACCTTTAAACTCTGAATGTAAGTTGGTGACAGAAGCAGGAAAGAATGTTTCATCTATGCTGCAACATCAACAAGAGCTATATTTCTACAGTCTCTTATCATAGATGTCTAAAAATTAGGAGAAATGAAAAGGAAGATCACCTAAAGAACACATGAATGACAGAAGGCAAAAGCAACAACAAGAAATGATTCTATATAAAAATGTCTTATATGCATACATTGGATGGAAATTATAATTCTATTACAAGGAGATATAATGAGGGATTGTCAGCAAAAATGTTTTATAATACTCTTAGAAATCTATTTATCTATCAAGCCTAAGAGCATTTCTGAACTACATATGTATTTCTCTTTCTATCATAAACATAAGTATGTGTATTTCATGTATAGCCTTTCCAAACAATTAAATTTTTGTCCGAGATGATTGTCATTTTTCCATAACAGATTTACAAGTTTTTCCCCCCAATATTGACAGAGTATTATTACTAGAAGCAACAGTGATGAAAAGAGTTTCTGAAGAGAAGTACAGTTTTAATCAAAAGCATAAAGTATTTAAGTTTCGGCTAAAAACTAAGAAGTTTTCAAAATCACAGGACAAAATTTGATATTAGGAGAAGGAATATTTGGAGTTGTTACATTCTCACATTATTTATGGTACCTCACTTCCCTGAAAATTAGCTAATCTCTTAACATAGTGAAAGAAAAAAAATAGTAGAATTCTGTTTATGAAGTAACCACAAAATGGTCAAAACATAATTGCAGATTGTTATTCAATGACATTGATTTTTTAATTCATATTGATTTCTAAAACTTTATTGTCCCTGTTGTTTATATATAATTTAAGGAAACAAGTGCTAAATATTAAAATATTCAACTAAGATTTCATTATAAGGATGCTGAAGAGCTCACTGCTTCACAAACAGTTCTGGAAAACTCTTAAATCTTCCATTTCAACCACAGACCATCCTGGTCTGGAAGAAGTTTAGTCTGATCTGGAAGAATTACAGAATGTTCCCAAGTTCTCCAGAAAGTACTATCCCCAAACTGGAGAGTTTTGTATATCTCCATTTCAATTAATTTGCCTTAGGTGCAGCTAATTCAAGATGGTGGCTTAGTATCATTTCTATGCCATCAAGGTCATCTAGCTTTGAAAGCAAAGTTTTATTACAGCGTATAGCATAAAGCAATTTGGCCACTCAATCATTAAGACAACTGTATTATATATGTATTCCTCAGGAACAGGAACTGTATTCTACTGATATATCACTATTAATTTGCAGCACGCCTTTAAGGGTTCCTTGTCTTCCTACTCCACCACCACCAGTGCTAATAGAAACTTGTGATTGAAAGGCCTTTAAGCAGCATTATACAAACAAATCCCTGACTTTAGAATATGCTTTAAGATGCCATAGTCTTTAATTTGAAATATATGTGCTTCATTCTACATATGCTACTATTCTTTAATTTAATGGACCCAAGATTTGGGGGCAGGTGAAACTATTACATCTAGTGGGCTGCAGAGTGTTACCTAACCAGTTTGGTCCAACTTGTAAGCATCAGTTGTTAATTTCCCCCCCAGATATTAGCACAGTTAAGCCAAACCTCACATGTTCTCTGCCAGGTCAGGAAAAGAAAAAAGCCCAAAGCATGTCTGAGCTAGTAGAGACTACAACTGCAACACTATCATGATTCAGAATTTCCAGACAGAAAGAATAGGGGGGAAAAATTGAAGTTTGGATTAACTCTTCTACTTGCATCAAAGATACTACGAGTTAAACACCAAATGAAGAACATATTTTCTCTTCTATTGATACTAGTGAAAAACATAGTTTCTACTATTTTTTTTAAAAGAATGCTGTTATACTTAGGGATTATGGATAATGCATACCTATTGAAGTCAGAAGAATTCTAGGTAGAAAACTGTATTACATCACCAATTCTAAGCAGATGTGCAACTAGTAAATTTAGAATTTCAGCTGAGCTTAACTATTAGACCCTAAAGGGACACACACACACACACCCTTTTATGACTTGTGGACTTCAACTCTCAGAATTCATGAGCCAGCCTCTCTGGGAGTTGAAGTCTACAATTCATAAAAGGGCCATAGTTCCCCTCCTTTGCTTTAAAGTATTTTAGTTATCTAACTGGGCATATATCAACAACGATTTTAAAATGGGGTAGGAGTTAAATGAAGAAAAATACTTTCTAATCATTTATATTTCCCTTATTCTTATTCAACAGGGATATCATGCTGTCTCTCCTTATGCCTTCAGATATTTGAAGAAAACAAGTGCAACCAGGTTTTCTCTCCTTTCATTATTAAGAAATGCTATCCATTTGAAAGGAAATTCTTTACATGGAACCTTTTTCTGTCAAATCTCACTTTCCCAAACCAATTCATTTTCCAAAGGCTCTCATTTAATTTTAGTTAAATTGTATTATTTAGGACAAATTCCTGCCTTTATGTCATCAAGATGACAAAAGTCAATCCTATGTGAACTTTTTTTTTTTTCACTGCACTGCAAAGTTTGAGAACATCACCTTATTGGCATTGTTATTTGTTGTGTTTTTTAAAAGAAATAATACAGTTGATTTGAAGAAGCATTGCTGTGTTATGTTAACTTTAACATTTCTCAGTTTGAAGGGTTAACATGACAATTGTTAGGGTAACTAGATGTTGGTCAATTTGCATAATACTTCTTGATACACGGAACCAACAAACCACTTCTAACAAATCACTGCCAACTTCTGAATACGCCTAAAATCTGTCCATCTTTTCTCTACACTACTGATCCGGATATGTAATTTTTCTTATTTACACTTATTAAATAGAATTTTCAAGCTCCTACTGTTAAAACAGAATTTTAAAATTTAATATTATGGAGTTAAAAAGTACAAAAGAATTGACAAATATATTGTATACATTACTAATATGGCCATATTTTTATATCATACAAAAAGCAAATTTCTTTTTCTTTCCCCATATTTTCCCTTATGAATAGTTTTCTGGATCAAAAATCATATTTTCAGCAAAATGTTAAAGTACCGAAATCGATCAGGGGAAGGAAAATAAAGGGAAGGAAAATAAAGGGAAATTCCTATTGTGTAACTAGAAATTTGTTTCTGTGGTATTGTACATGTAGCTCTGTACAGTGGAACAAATAAAAGAATTACAGCAAAACTTACTTGGGATAGACTGGCTCATACAGGTATTTGTCTCTTGCAGAAAGAAGACTGAAAAATAATATGTATCCATTTGCAGTCTGAAAGATAAGATAGACAAAATTTAAAAATACATAGATTTTAAAGTTTTCAGAAAAATCAGAGCTGTCAGTAATTTAAACTCCATATATTTAAAAGATATGGAATGTTATACTCAAGGGAAAAATGAAAACAGGTAGTCCTCAGCTACAACCGTTTTTTCTGTGACTATTTGAAATTATGGCAGCACTGAATAAAGAAACTTATGATCCAAGCCCAAAATTACAGCCATTGCAATGCCCCCATGTAACCCTATGGTTACGTGTTCATAATTCAAGCCCTTGGTGATTCACCCAAACTTATAAATGCAGGGGCCCTTCAATTTCCCCACCGCCTATCTCCTCCTGATCTCTGCAAATGTTCCCTGAGCTAATAGCACTTTCCCTTTGGGTGAAATTACCTCCATTCTCCCCCATTGGCTGGCATTCTTATTTGCATCTCCCTATTGGGCCAGGCTGGGGAGCCATGTGTACTAGAGCGTTTACTGGAAAAACTGAGGGACCAAGCCCAGAATAGCTAGATTGGGATGGGTACTCGCTTAATGACCCACAATTCTCAGTTAATGACTACAATGGGAAGCAACAGAATTGCTGACATAAGTCAGTGTGATCATGTAACATCTTGCTGTATGACCACACCAACTGATGACAGCAGTCTCAGTGCTAATTGTGATAACTACTTGTAAGTCAAATCAAATCAAACTTCATTATGTTCATTGATTAGCATAAATCAAGCACATTCTTTCTTGTAACACCATTGAATATGAGAAAAAATATATACACACACCTAAACACACACAAAAGAGACTAATTTAGTTTGCTACCCATATACTTAACTCTAAACTCCTATGGAATTTATTAATTTTCCCCAATATTCAAATAATCTTAATTGTGACTTAATGGGGAGTAATCATTTGTTTTTTTAATGAAAAGATAGGTTTTCATTATTTTCTCCTCTATTGTATTATAAAGTAAAAAAAGATTGCAACTATATTTTATTCATGAAGAAACAGTGCTTTCTCTCTTTCCCTAGGAACTGCATTTTACATTTATATTTTTTTAAAAAATGTATTGAACCATACAGTCTTGTTTCCAAGTCATCCATAATACGTATTTATAGAGTAAACAAACTTGATAAGCAACATTATCTGTTTTTATTTTTACTCAGAAACTTTTTGTCCATGACATATTGAAGCTTTATATTTCAGCCAAATTAATAGCAGAAAAAAACTTTAAGAAAACCTTAAGAAGATAGAAAGGTACTTAAAAGGCAGAGCTTATATTTTGAGAGAGAGAACACAGTATCACAGTTTAAACACCTGATTTTTTAAATTTTCATTCTTTAGTTTCAGTATATTGTTTTATTCATTTAATCCTAACCTCCCCATTTGATGGGTAACTGCCCACAATACTAATAAGCATTCCCTAAAAAAATAAAAAGTTAATATATTTCTCAAAGACAGAAGGAGAAAAAATATATAAAGATTTCATGTTTCTTTCCAAGCGTGGTTTCCTGTTTTTCAGTTAAGAACATGATGGAGAAGGAAAGCATATTTCCACAGCTGCTCCACCTACTGATATTTCCTTCAATATTTGAAGCAAAGCTATTATAAATCCAAAGACAGACAGATGTGTTTATATATCTATGTATATATTACAATTTCCAGATTATGTTCTAATTAAATTCAGTGTTTGAAAGAAACAAAAGGAACAAGATAACACTGTCTATTTAATCTTGCATTCTTATCTCTCTTTAAATAATTTATTCATTTGCTATGTCATGCTACAAAAAAAGTGTAAGACAACACTATGTAGTAGAAGTATCAACCTGACATCAGCATAGATGCACATTCTTGAGTTCCATTTGCCTTACAAGTTGATAATGTTACAAGGCTCAGTTCTGTATATACTGACATGAAAAAGGCTGATTTTGACATATCATTCTTCTGGGCTGCTGTAGCTTTCCATAATGATAATTGCTATTTTTTGGAAGAATCTATACCTAAACCTATATCTATTTACTTACACAAATTCTGATGAAAGTTAATGGTAGCTTCTTAAAAGTATAAAATAATAACAAGTTGATGTAATAATTGTTACAAAAAAATGTAACAATTTTTCAGGTTTTTTAAGCAATCCAAACCCAATCTTGCCAGGTTTGGATTAAAAGATCCAGGCTATCATGCATAGAAAAACTGAAGTCTTGTGAGGTTTGGGATATCAATCTTCCAAAACATTTCAAAGAGATATTTTGAATGAAGCAAGGCCATTTATGCCTGTTACCTGGCTTCCTTTCCCCCACAAGAGCTCACATGGATTAATTGCAGATTTGATGGAAGGAAATCAAGTTAAGAACAGTTATAAATGTATACTTCTACATTTTGAAATGAAATGCAGAAATGAGAAATGTTTTCTTTCTCTCCTATTCTTTCACTAGTAAATATTGTGCTGCTACAATTTAAAAATGTGATATTGTTTATGATATGAGCCATGGTGGCGCAATGGTTAGAATGCAATATTGTAGGTAACTCTGCCCATAGCCAGGAGTTTAATCCTGATGGGGGGCTTGAGGTTGACTCAGCCTTCCATCCTTCCGAGGTCAGTAAAATGAGGACCCAGATTGTCGGGGGCAATATGCTGACTCTGTAAACCACTTAGAGAGTGCTCTAAAGCGCTATGAATCAGTATATAAGTCTAAGTACTATTGCTATTTTGATATTATGTGATATTATTTTGGCCACAAATCCAAAGCAAAGCAGATTACAGCTTCAGTGCTTCATTGCTTGGAAATCTGATTCTTTGGATTTCTTTAATGTCAAATCATTTTTTTCTGAGCAAGGTTCAAGCTACATGCTGTACTACGTTGAAACTTCCAGATAATAATTTAGCTTGGTCAAACAACAATAAACTTTAGTCAGAGTGATTTTCAAAAGAATAAAAAAATAAACTGTGCCTCCCCTTTATATTTGTATATCATTGAAATTTCAAGATAATGCAAATAATAATTGATTGCTCCAATACTTCAAGTCTTGATAGAGAAAACATATTATAATTATATCATGTTTCATTGTCTATTTAGCACTCGGAAACAAAGTTCATCCAAGTAAGAAGTTATTGAAGAAGTCATATTGGCACATCTGGGAAAACCTGAATCTGAAAGTCTCAGGTTTTCCCTCCCCAATAGAAAATCAAAGATCCACCCCCTTGCTCTCATCACCAATCACATAACCCAATCAAATGCCATCCCAACTGAATCCTTTCCTTCAAACACTCCTCTTCCAGGTGCAGGTTGACATGTCCTTGACTCTCTGTGAAAGAATGCTATTGTGTCTAATTCCCCAGCTCTCTATCAATATCCCCCTCCCAAATTCCCAGGCACTAACTGTGGCAGCCTCAGAGCCCTTCCATAAAATATGGCTCCCAAGGCTAACACAGGATTTGGCAGTTTAATAATTTAAAGCTTGAAAATAAAGACTACTGGTATTTTCCTTGATTATTATTTGAAAACGTATTATAATAAAATGTAGGATACCAATTCAATCAAAATTCACATTTAAATTCACATTCAAGTGTGACTTTTTCAAAATGAATTAGTTTATCAATATGGTTATATTTTATAGACTGAACATTACGATACACGGAAAGATAATGGGTAATAATTATGGTTCGCTGGATTACAAAAATCTACTTTATTAGATTTCTTGAATAACAACCATATCAAATTATAAAGCCATTCTTTAAAAAAATTAAATGTTTTCACAACTTTGACACAAATATATTCAAAAACTGCCTTAAAATAGTGCTTTGGAATGTAATGAGTAAAAAAATAGCTAATGGCCAACTATCATTCTGAAGAAAATTAGCCAATCAAGCAAGTAAACAAGGGCAGTAACTGTGGCCTCACAATCTCCCTGTGCATCAAGATTGCAGTGACAAATTACAGGAATATATCAAACAATTAAAATAAAGAGTGTTAAATCTTAGCAGAAAATGAAGTAAGCATATTTCACCTCTAAGAGGCTGTCTTACTACTGCTGTATTTCTGTTTAATATATTATAAAGATTAATACTATTTAAAGATGTGAATACACATTTGAATGAGGTACTAAAAATTCAGAATGTATGTCTTTATGAAGAATGATGGTTTTATAAAGCATAATGCAACCCCAAATTCAGACGTATTCAGACTAGTTGTTGCTCAATTATAGGGCACTGAATCTTTATCCAATGTATTTGGAGGAAAGACAAAAAAGAGTGCCCAAAGGACTCTGTGATAGCCTTGTGGAATAGCCCTAGCTTAAAGAGATGGCACCTGACTCTCAGGTCATGGTTGCTCTAAATAAAAATATAGATAAAAATATAGATACCAATTCAACCTACCTTTTAAATTTACTTTTAAATTAATTTTCTATCTGTTTCAATGAAACGTTATGTGAAATATCTCTCTATTAGAATCATAAAATAACTTTATACAAGTTTCTTTACTTACCGAAACAGCTACCGTGGTACTGTCAGGCTTCCATTCAGCTTGGTCATAATATCCAAATTGCGACACAGCTTTTAGTGTTTCTTTGTAACTTACAATTAGCACACTGGGCTGGGATAGGAAGAGAGATAGTATACAACAGTTACATTCTTTTATATTTCAATGTTATCTTTTTAAAAAAGTTAAATCTACTAGCTATTACTTTCATAAATTTGACTCTTTCAAATAGCTTTAAACACTTTAAGTGATAATACACCTACCTAATTCTTTTTAAAGAAGACTACAGTACAACTGTAAAAATCATTGTTTATATTTTCTAAGTTGTTGTTTTATACCTAAATTCAACGCATAATACCAAACACATTTATTAACATGTTTAAGAAGCTCCCTCCTAGCAAGCTAATTAAGAATTGTGGCTAGGAAAATCTAAGACTTCCTAATTTCAAAACCACAATATAATCTTGCTTAACTTGGCAAGTAACAAATTAAGCATGATGCCTTAAAATGTTCTTCTTAAAAAGTATGGCTCATGCATTATTACCAGTTTCAAACCTTTATTCAAGATACACAGCTATCATTCAAAACAGTTCAGTTTAGACAGAATAGTTAATTATTCCAAATTGAGAAATGTATTAATAAAAGCTAATGTTGCATCACAATTCACAGGCTTGGAAAAATCAGAACATTTTCTCTTGCTCAGAAATGTTTATTTTAACAAATGACTGAGCATTTGTTCAGGGATTTGTTTTATAATGGTGTTTGATTTCTATCATTTGCAGCACAAAGTTTCAGATCTATACTAGAAACATTGAAAAGTAAGCTGATGGTTCACCAAGATGCTAATTTATAAATTCCCTATAGTAGCAATAACATACTTCCAGAATCAATTTGATGGGTTCCAGGAGTGTATTAAAAGATTGTAAAACAAATACAGTATGCATGCCAAAAGTATGTTTTTTTCATTTATGAATATCTAAATAAAAATAGAGTATCATTCAAGAACTTTTATTACAAAACAATAATTTCTTGAATAATTTTATTTTTCAAATTATTGCACTGTTTTTAGATACTTTTGGACAGATTTATGGTTTTTCAATGCTATTTTTCTAAACAAAGACTAGCAGAGTGTTACATGTGGAGTGTTATACATTTCCATCACAGATTCTACAATCAATAGATAGAAAAGCTATGCTCATTATCCAACTACTTATTAATTTTGTTGTAATGTTTGGTTTCTACTATATTCAAATAAGTAATATCTGAGTAATATCTGCATGTTTATTTTTTAAATGGATATCTGAAAAACTGCTATCTCCAATTGTCTCTACCTGACTAGTATGTTCCAGCAAAATGAACGTGCTCCAGCTCCCCTCCATTAAATATCACCTTGTGGGACTGCCTTTTGGCCCCACCCTCTAGAACAGCATTCCCTCGGAGATAAGGGTGGCACCTTTTTCTCGTAGGAGTCTGGAAAGCTTGAAAACCTGGCTTTGGTTGCAGATCTGGGGACAATGTTAACTATTTGTCTAAGGTCCCCATTTTGTAGATTTTGCTGTTTATTACATCATTTTAGTTGGAGCTATCCATCTGATTCAATGTTTTTAGCCATGGTTATGTTTTATTTTATATTTTTATACACTGCCCAGAGTCCATTTGATTTGAGCCATAAATAGAATAAATAATAATAAATTTACATTCTTATTGTAACCCATGAAATTTAACAGTGTGAAAAAAATAGTTTTTAAACTCTGTCAAGCCCAAAGCAACCCTAAACTACTATAACAGCACATCATAAATGCACTAACCTCCTTATCTTTACGCTTCAAATACATTTCAATAATGATAGGAATTCAGCTGAAAGGTCATATCTTAAAATGAAGATATGGAATATTAAGATACTGGTATTTTGGCATGTGTTGTTGCAATAATATTACTTCAAACTGTTTCGATATGGTGCCCCTCCAGTTGTTTTGAATTACAATTTCCATTTCCTCTACTTCCATTACCATTTAAGATCTGCAGTCAAGAACAATGGTAGCTATAATCCAAAACATCTGGAAGGCAGCAGTTGGGAAAGGCTGATACAGAGTTTAAAGCACAACTTTGCTTATATAACATTTGGCAGTAACTAATGGCAACTTGTTGCAGAAGATAAGCTGCTAAGGAAAGCAGCATAATGGAAAAAGAGGGCTTCAGCACTTAAGAAGAGTTTACTGCCTTTAATGATTTCCCCCTAATCAGAAATACTTGTACTTCATTTCATTATTTTCTCCTTCAATGGAAATTATAGTAAAATTCTAACTTGAATTCTAACATTAAAACTCTTATCTTCTAACACAATTTTACATAGATACTCAGCTTCCCCAAAAATAAGCCCTATCCAAAAAATAAGACCCAGCATGTTTTACATGTGTGCCAAATATAAGCCCTACCCCCAAAATAAGCCCTAGTTAAGAGCCTGCACAGCAGCCCACCCGCCCATTGCGCCTGGTTGCTCACAGTGCCATGGCCACAAGGTAAGGTGGGGGGGGGTGGAGCCGCCCCATGCACACCGCACTGGCTTACCTCAGGGCCCCCACAGCCAGACCATCCACGCCCCAACACTTGCCACTTATCTTCCCATTTGGCAGCAAACTTGGAAGTATGGCTTTTCCATGGCTGATCCTACCTTGTGGAATACCCTTCCTGGCAATTCAACAGGCCCCAACCTTTCTAACCTTTCAGAAGGCCATTAATACCTGGCTTTTTACTGAGATGCTGGATTTGTATGCAGGGGAGGAGGGTGGCTGAGGGACATTTAAGGTGCAGGGTTTTAGTTTATTATTTGTTTTTATGATTGCTTTACTTATTGGTTTTATGGTTGTTATAAGCTGCCCAAAGTTGCTTATGATAGATACTCATACAAATCTTTTAAATAATAAGTACTTATAAATATCTTAGACTCAATGAAAAGAAGTCCTACTTTTTTCCCACAAGGAAAACTGACAATTGTATAGAAGAAAATGCATTTTATTGGATACAAGCACAGTAGCTAGTCTCGGCATGTAAGCTTACTGCAAGTAAATAACATGCTAAAACAATAAAATCATCTTGTTTTGTTTCAGACAGGCACTAGCAAGAACCATAATCATTCATTAATTTTAAAATGTTGCCCTTTCAGAAGATAGGATAATAATCAAAACTTAAATTTATGATAAATATGTCTTATGTTAACATACTTCTATAGATTATTTCAATGCATATCAAAAGAGCAAGAAAATATTTTTATGGATTTAGTATTTATTTACATTGAAGGCTATAAATATTTACCTCATAGAAAATTTCACTGAAATCTTACTTCTGAATAGACATGTATAAAAGCATTTGCATCAAGTAATCTTATTTTATATACTGGTAAAATAACTTAGAATTCAAGAAAATGGAAGAGAATAGCAAGGAGAAAGCACAAAAGAAGCTGACACTGTCAAGACTAGGGCTGACAAGCTATTTAAAAAATGCTTTTATTTGTTCCCTTCCACAGAAGATAGAGCATTCTGGAACCGTTCTTCTACAAACAATGAACAAATTCCTATCTCAAGTCAACATTGCTACCTTCATCTTTTCAGAAGAATTATTTCAGTTCTTTCAGACATTCATGGTTTATTCATTTGCTTTATGTCCTGATATCAAAGAAGACTTTTTTTCAAAATCATACACGGAAATTTTAGTTTTCCTTATGCATTATCATTTCAAGTGCATTCTATTTTTTCCATCATTTATACAAGAGCTTAAAACATTTGAAAGAAAATGTCACATAGCACCGAAGCATATCATGATCAACTATAAATACTAACTGGTGTTTAAAAGATGATTAAATTTTCAGTCTTCTGACCTTGCTGAAAGATATGGCAAAAATATTTCACAGTTTTAAAACAAATTCTTTAATTGACATCTCAAAATATGAAAATATTTAAGCACAGTCATGTATCAGAAAAAATGACTTAAGTACTGCAATTAACAATTTGGTTTCAGTATATTTAGAAGCAATCCTATTTTACTTATTTATCTATTTGTAGCTCATTTACTGGATTCTGAAGGCTATCCTGCTGATTCTAAATGTTGCATAGCATCTCAACTCAGTGAGTTAAAGGGCTTTCAGACATTTGTAAAAGGAAGAATGACCACAGTGTGAGCCTTGTCTCTGTTTGCTACACAAAACTATCACAATTTGCTTGCAAGTGAATTTTTCAGAACAAATATTCCTTATTTATGTTCCATGTGTTGTACAGTACAACTCATTAAATATGCAGTCAATGGCAGGAAATTACAGAGTGATAGCAGAGCACTGTAATAAGCATACAAATGAACTGCCTATATAACCATATGTTATATGTCAACCAATTCTCTTATGTATCAATTTAAAAAATTCAAGCTCATACTGGATTTCTGAAAATCACAAAGAGTTTATAAAGCACTTGGATATAAAGGTTGCTACCACCCTACCTTGTTTTTCTTGATTCATGTATATATGTGCAATATATATTTAGCAAATGGCCTTCAGGGAAAAAAAGAAGCTAGAGGTAGTACAGAATACATAGGAATGGCTCTAACCAATACAAGAGAATATTTGGTCTTCTAAAAGTTTTGTCTGGGTTGCTGTAATGTCTGTTTACTTTATATGCGTGCCTACATGCCACTTTGTTTCCTCTTGCTATGGTAGGCATTGTTGCTAGACAATATGAGGCAAATTGCCTGGTTTGTTTATATGTGTTGCAAATGTTTTTTTGTTGCAAATGTTTTTTCTTGCAATGGTTTGTTTCCTGGTTAAACTGGAAATTCTCACAAAAAGGTTCAGAAGACAGCTCACAGAACAGTACTGACATGAACAATTATCAGAAGCTAATGGGTACTACTCTAAATATTTAGGGAAAAGATAATAGAACAGTTTTGTTTAATGGAAAGTCAGCCCAGCACTCCTGGGGGACCTCATTATAAACCCTGGATCAATCTTGCAATACCCCCTTGATGGTATAGATTTCATGAACACGGATAGTGTACCTGAAAAATGGAAAAAAATGCCAAATGTGCTATGAAGGGACTTGTGAAACTACTAGACTGCACAGAGGCACAGAAAGTCCTTTTTCCAGTTAGCATAATTTCAACAAAAATGGAAGAAAAGCTTAAGTTATTAATAATTCATAATTGGGAAAGAAAAATGTAGGGAGTGGTTTTTGTACGTAAGAAAATAATTATGTAAGACGAACAGGACCTTTCAGGGATCCTGTTTTAATATCTATAACTTTCAAATCCAACTGTCTTCAGTAGATGACATACAGATTGTAAGAATTCATATTTTTTGTTCTAACTCTGGCTCTGTTGAACTGGAGTTTTAAATTGTTAAATAAAGGCAAGGTACAATGAAAGCAGCTACAACCTGCCACCTGAAATGCCCTCCCCTTAGTCTCTAAATGGGATAACAGCTGTCCAATTTAGCCACAGCTTTGGAATTAGTAGCCTTAACACCAGCATCCCAGAAACAGGCATGCTCAGAGGAAGATATCTTCTCACTGTAGAAATCCTGAGGGAAACAACTGTAAAATCCTTGGTAAAGTGGAGGAACTTTGAAAGCATGCAGATAGGTTCACAAATCCCAATGTGATCCCTGTACCGACTAGTTCTAAACCGTAATTGGGTAAAAATCATGAATGGACTTTTGCCTTATCCCATGCATGACTTAGTGTCTTAGCAGCAGCAGCAGCAGTTCTCACAAGCTCACTAAAGTCTTTGTTCCATTATGGGAGTTACTTCTGAAATAACTTGGAATGTACTGAAAGAGACATAAGGCTGAAACAGATATAAGCTTCTGAAGGAAAGGTGGAATAGAGAATAAGCCTAACAAACAAGCTTTTTCCTCTAACAGCTATAGTTATCTGAAGATGCTGCTGATTATTAACAAGCTTTTTGTATCTTCTGCATATTTGTAGTTATGACTCATAGTTTAGAACCATTCTACTAAATTATCTTTAGCCTCAGCATCTTGACTTCAAAAAAATGGCCCTATGCCATGCTCATTACAACAGTATTTAGTGATTTGTTAATAGTTCTCTGATGTTGGCCACTTTATTCAGTACAACTATGGCACAGTTCCAAATCCACCTACTGGCCCCAAAGGGTTGGAAACTGAAACTTGGAAGTCATATTAAGTATCTTAATTTAGCTCCTCACTGACCCTATTCCTTTCCCTCTACTGCCTTAAATTTTAATAGTCATAATCTTATTGTCTTTTTCAAAAAAATGCAAATTCACTCAATTCTTCATCCATCCAAAATAGTGTATATATTCATAATGTCAGAAGAAAATTCTTTACATATTAGAAAAGTACAATTGGACTGCAATTTACAAGTGAAAACATGTTTGCAAATGGTTGCTACCAACTGGAATTACATTGTTGATAGTATACGTTGATTCAGTAGAGAATACTGGCAGCAATAGAAATGGAAAATATTCCTCTTTTCAATTGTTTAAATCGCACAACTCAAGGCAATGTTCGTATGTAATGGGCCCACATTCTCTTTTCTCCACAACAGTCCTGTGAGATGGGTTGAGCTAGGAGATAGTGACTGGCTCAACGTCACCCAGTCACTTCTCATGCCTAAGGGAGGACTAAAATGCATATTTCCTGGTTTCTAGCCCAACTTCTTAGCTGCTCCACTGAATGGTTTTTTTGTTTTTTACTGCAACCTTTCTACCCCACAAACTGTTCAAAAGGTCTCTCTATTACACAGAACAGAACTGGCTATAGAGGGAATAAATCATTATTAAATATTGCTTCCATTTCTTATTTTAATGACAGAAGCCTCTGGATCAAACTCATTTCAGTGATATTTTATCTAGTGAATATAACAAAGCATATACATAAAATAGCTCTCATTGTTAATAACATCCCAATCGCAATTAAAAAGGGAAATTTCTAATCTGATAGCAGAGACTGAAAAAAAATAGTTTCCCAGTAATGCTTCTTGTTAATATTGAAAATTATTTACAATTTTGATGCTATATTTACATAACACACATTATAAATAATTATTGATACCACTGATGACACATGTAAAAACTTTTCTAAAAATATTTATCTATACAAGTGGCAGCCGCAGAGGCCTCGCAATTATGGTAATCTACTCATAGAATCGGAGCTGGAAAGAGCCTTAGTTGTCATCCAACCCAACACCATCTCAAAACAGACTCTATTACAGCAACTCTGACAATAATCACCCAACTTCTGTTTGAAGATTCTAACAAAGGAGAATTCACAATTTCATGTGAAGTCATTAGGACAGGATGAAGAACAAAATAAAGGTCGGTAATATATTCAGAACTATTGGGATTTGGGCATATAAAATGCAGAAAACTTCTAAAAAATTATGCGAAATACTAGAACAAGATTGGAGATAACAAAGGCTTTTTGTATTTGCATAAAGAACCTAATCACAAGCACATATTACACTGGATACAAGAAAATAAGAACAATCTTATTACATCATTGAAGGCCCTTATATGTACTAGATAAATATATTTTTACATGTTTGCAAATGGATTACAAACTTGCCCTCACCAGAAAAATTGAAAGATAAATGATAAATTATAAACAAAAATAAATATCTTTTATAACTAACAGCCATATAACTTTATAACTAACAGCCATCAAAGGTTAGTATGCAAATGGCATAATTCTATCCTTGTTGTTAGAAACTGATATTGTTATTTAGCTCAGTGTTTATTTTCATGTAAGTATATGTAGAACTGCATTCTAAATCGTTTAACACCATGCAGATGATTAATATGCGTTGAGAAAGTGAACTGCAATTATGTATTTTCCTTTTCATCCTATACCTTCCACTGCATTTGATTAACTAATCTTCACTTCTAGTCTTATATCTGAAATTTTTTCATATTCACTTTTTAAATTTCTCTTCATTACTCCACCTCTACCTTTTTTTGTAAATTAAGAAATCCCAAGAGAAGGTTCTCTGATCACTTTAATTTTAATCACTTTCTGAATTTCCTTCCAGTATTGTTTTCTATAGAACATCAGATCTCATATAAAAACACATTGCTTTATCCCAGACAGGTGTCACTCTAATGCAATCATTTGTAGTAGTATTATAAATGTTTAAGATTACTATTTTGAATGATAACAACTTTGCAGAGAATTGTAGACTTACACTACCTTGACTGTTTTGAAGCCAATGCTCACAAAGATGTTACTAATGGAACTAACAGACTGCCATTGCAACGCAATGTTGCAACGCAATGTTGCATCATAGATATCAACTGAATTAGAAGCTAAGGCATATGGAAATTCAACTTCCTTTATGGACTTTATGAAATCAAAGTGTCGATGCTAAATTTAGACCAACAGATTGATGGGACATTACAAGATATTAAAAAATTCAGTTACAGAAATATTTGTTAAGGAATGGGCACTATATGATGTATATAGTAATTGAGTATACAGCACTATAGGGTCATGTGATTACCTTTTGTGATCTCTGACCAGCAAAGTCAATAGAGAAGCCTGATTCACTTAACAACCATGTTACTAACTTAACAACTGCAGTGATTCATTTAACAACTGTGACAAGAAAAGTCATAAAATGGGGCACAGCTAACTGAACAAACGTCTCCTTAGCCAATTTAAATCGAGGACTACCTGTACGTACCTGCAGGCAGGTTTGGAATTGAGATTAAGAAATGCCAGTAAAGTTCAAAAGAAAAGAAAAAAATTCCAAGGATGATACATACAACACAGCCAATCTGCAAAACAAGCCCTTTCTTTTTAAGTAAGCATCCCTTTGCGCTCAACTTTCTGACACATCTAGAGCCCATTAAGTAACTAAAAATACATCTAAACTATGCTGCCAATCTGAAGATTTAAGACGGGTGTCAAAGTCGCGTCGTCACGTCACGTATCGGGACTTTCCCCCCCCCCTCCTTCGCTAAACCGGGCGGGCCGTGAGTTTGACATCCCTGACTTAAGAGAAGAGGCAAAGAACCCACGTTTAAAACGACAACATTAACACACACGTTCCGCCTTTAGCCATACCACAAATCAAAACCACAACTTTTGTTTGAGCCACGGTTTCAAAGTATTTCCCAGTTCAGCACCATATCCCAAGGAGGAATAGAGAGGTAAACACGCACACGCACATATATACATACATACATACATATGCATATACATACACACATACATACATACACACACACATACATATACATATACCCAATTCTTTCTCACTATTCCAAAACGAGAGGGGGAAGGAAAAGCTGCCCAAAGTCAGGCCCGGAGCAATCTGGCTGGGTGGGAGACGACAGCGGAGAGCCGGGCGATTACAGGGCGGCAACGGCGGGAGGCGGCTTTACTCACCCTGTTGTACCAGATGCTGAGCTGGGACGGGGACAACACGGCGAACAGAGTCCTTTGCGGGTCGGCCTGGATCCCGAGCGGGGGCTCCTGAGCCTCTATAGGGCAGAGCAGCCTCTTGGGCCAGCCGCTGAGGAAATACATGGCCGGAGAGCCAACCGGGCGTCCTGGCCAGGCGCCGTCCTAGCAGGCGGAAACGGCGGCCGGAGCCCGAAGGGTTTTCAGCATCTGTCTCGGGCGGCCGGGACGCTCTCGGCGCTCCCGAGAGGTACCGGCATAATAGCGAAGGGATGGAAGGTCCAGTCGGAGGCCGGCGTCGCCCCAGGGCCGGGCTGAGAGGCGCTCGGAAGAGGGAGGGAGGGAGGGAGTCGGGACTGCTTTTCTGGCGGGTTGAAGCAACGGGACGGGGGGGGAGGGGGGGTCGTCCTGAGGGGAAAGGGCGGTTACAGCTCGAGACGGCGCCCGCGCGACGTCGCCTTAACCTTGCGGGTGCCTCGAGCTCTTCCCGCCGCGGCTTCCTTCGCTTCGGCCGCCGCCGCCGCCGCCATCTCCTTTCCTTTCTGCTACGTCGGCGTCTGGCGGTGGACTGAAAGGGGGGGGCGGGGGTGAAGAAGGAGAAAGAGCGAGCGAGAGACGCATAGGACCCGAAGGAGGGACCGCTGGCCCCAAAACGGCAACTCAGTACTGGTTGGGGAAAAGGGGGCGGAGAATTCGGGCCAGAGGACGCCGCGATTGGCTCCAGGGCACTGAGGGGGAAAAAAGAGAAAAAAAGACACAACAAACCAACCGGAGGTGACGTCTTAAGCTCTGCGGAAGAACCACCGAGAACGGCTAGAACGGAAGGAAAGAAATCCTGCCCCCCTCCCCTCCCTCCCTCACATTTCCTGTGCAGGGGAGGGCTTCTCCATTTTGCTGGTTGGGTGGCGGTCTCTGGAGCGGTTGGCGAGATCGGGGACGGAAGGGGGCGTGAAAGCGGTCTCTGTTTTGCTTTTGGCTTTCCCGGGATGCAGACTCGGCTCTCTTTCTCCCGGCTGATGGCCAAGGACTTCGGCAGATACGCACTTGTCGTGTTCTTATCGGCGAAAGATCGTTTTGAAGCCGTCAATCCAAAATGTGCATGTACTGTACAGGGACTCCTCAAATTATGACAAGGGAGCCCCAAATTTACGTTGCTAAGTGAAAAATTTGTTAAGGGAGTCTTGCCCCATTTTATGACTTTTCTTGCCACTTTTGTTCAATGAATCACAGTGGTGGTTTAAGTTGGTGACACGGTCGTTAAGTGAATCTGGTTTCTCCATTGACTGCTTGTCGGAAGGTTGCAGAACGTGATCCCGGGACACTGTAGCCGTCATAAATGTGACTCAGTTGTCAAACATCCAACTGTAAATCATGTGACACTGGGCATGCTGCAATGGTCGTAAGTGTGAAAAATGGTCATAAATCACTTTTTTCAGTGTTGTGACTTTGAACGGTCACTAAGTGAACTGTTGTAAGTCGAGGATTATCTGTGTTTCACCGGGGCTTCCCTATCAGATTTTATATTTCGTATGTTGTATTATCTTTTGTGTTTAATAGAGAAATGTGATGTGAATGTGCCACATGAGAAATAAACATGCCTCTATGCAGGGGTGGGCTTCAAAAACCTGGGCAATGGGTTTGCTGCCCGGTTGCTGGGTAGGCGTGGCCTAGTCGGCCTCCTGCACCATGGTGAGGGAGGTGTTCTCGCCCTCCCCGGGGTCCAGAGGCTTTCCTGGAGCCCCCGGGAGTGCGAAAATGGCCTCCCCCCAGGCTCCAGATGGGAATCCCGTTCTTCTCCCTCCCCGAGCCTCTGCGCGACCTGCACTTACCTGCATCCAAAGCAGGCCACGTGGAGACACCTGGGAGGGGAGGGCCCAGCCAGGAGTGGGATTTGGGGGTTCAGCAATCCCCACAGAATCTTCACTAATGGTCTACCTCTATACCTCTATGCCTCTTGGTTTTGTAAGCCTAAAGCAGGACTAGAACTCACAGACTTGGGGTTTCTAGACCAGCACCTTAATCCCTACACTAAACTAACTCTCTGGCTGTATGCTGAATTCTAAAAGCTTGATGGTGAATGCTTTGACCTTGATCCAAATAATTACGGGCTCATGCTAACTAATTGGGCAAGCATATTAAAGGAAGTAGCATCTAATCAGGTTTCTGTAATACATCCACAGAGCCTGATTAATCTTCAGATTGTAATTACACCTCATTCCAAGTGACAGAACTCCTTTATGGAAGCAACTATCCATGAGGCTATCTTATCTATCTGAATTTTCTTGATCGCAAATTTCCATAAATACGTAACAGAGTTCTTTGCAGGTGGGGAGTGGGAGTAGAATGTTTAACTCCTTAGCATCAGAGCGGGTTAATATAAGGCAAGTGGCAGTTGGAACAGTTAATTATACTGTATAAGAAATACTAATGATCTGATGGTCATTTCGAAAAATCCTTTCTTGGCGAGCACCTAGAAGCGAAGAGGAACATACGTGCCAAATTTCAAGTTTGTAGACTTTACAGTTCTGGAGATTTTGTGATGAGTGAGTGGTATTTGGCTTTTATATATATAGATAAGACTGCTAATGTAACAATAAATAAATAAACAAGTAAACAAATAAATAGAGAGTGAGTGAGTGTTTGTTTAAAACGGCATACGATTACTGATAAAAAGTGCTATGGAAACAGATTTCCAAAATTGTGTGTGATAGACAAAATCTCAGATTTCTTGAATTGTAGAGATGACAAATTATATCAAAAGTAATTGTCTCCCTCCCTGTTTCTTACGTAATTGTCTCTGGAAAACAAGTTAAAAAGCCACACAAAGAATTTTGTACATAGAAGCTTACAGAGATGAAACTACCCATTTGCAATTACCTATTTACACTTTCATTGCAAAAGTGAAAGTGCTTAATAATGAAAACTCAGTTTACATGAATATAAAGTATAAGCAAAATATGGCTGTTATATTTTTAGTTTTAACTCCAAAATAGCGTATTTTGGTAACTGAATGTTAAAGTTGAAATATTGGCAGTTGTTCACTATAATTGTGCTTGAACCCTAACTGTATTTAAAAGCAACACAATAAAAGTTGTGAATGTTGCATTGCAAAAAATTCACTATAACCATGCATTGATTTTTCCAGTCGGAAATGCTATATTTGCAAATAGTGGAGTTGTATCTATACTGAAAGACTTATTCAAATCTGAACTTACTATTCTAAATAGAAAACTAGTTTTCAGTCACTTAATTATTCTGATTTCATGATTAAATATAAAATTCAAAAGACTATTATGATTGCACTTGTTGGTACAGTAAGCATTAAACTATGCTTGAAATAGCTTGAGGGAACATATTGTCTCTTTGGGAAGTAACAACCATCTGTATTTCAGGGTTTTTTTTCCAAGCAGAAATCTCAATTCATACTTAATACTATCAGAAGCCTTTGCTTAAAGATAACAAACAGAAGTTGCACGGTATTAGTAAATAACTTTTAACAATTCTTGTTTTTCAAGGGAGTTTTTCAAGGGAGATTTTCTGCTCTAGCCATCATGCTGAAAGCATGAGTGCCTTATGCACATTTTATTGCTGCCGATAGAGATTTTTGAGTTAAACTTTCTTTAAAAGCAGCTCAAAACACAACAGATTGCATTAGTGCAGCTTTTCCTATTTAGTTGCCTTCTAGATATGCTCATCTACATATTTCCAAACCACCTTCAGTAAAAAATTTAGTAGGTTTTATGAATATTTTGTTTGCTGTTTTTCCTCCCATCAAGTACATTTTGATTCTTGGTGACTAACTGGACAAATCCATGCCACTTTCGTGTAAAAAAAATAATTGAAGTGGTTTGCCTTCTTCTTAGGGCTGAGAGAATGACTGGCCCAAAAACATCTAGTTGGCTTTCATGCTTAAGGCAAGATTAAAACTCAGTCCTAGTTGCTGGCCCAGTGTTTTAACTAGTACAGAAGTAGAGCAGAGTGCCTCTTATCTGGGGATGCTATGGATGATGAAATAAAAGATAATTTCTAATGAGCAGGATCCATTTCTTCTGAGATTTTCCAATTGTTTGTATTAATAAGATGTAGAACCTCTAGGGCAAACACAGAATATTTGCCTTCAATATATTCTGCAATATATAAGCACCAAATCTGATCTCAAAGAAGTTTGTAAGCACAGTATGCATATTAAACTTGCAATTAGAAATGACAGCTCATGCCAGCTGGAGATAATTCACCGTAGTTCTAGTATACAGCCAGTTTCTTTTTGGAATGTACTCTTGAGTTGGCACTTGCTTATTTTCTCCCATGGGCATGCATTTTTACTGCAAAATCAAAGTAGCACATACTTATTTTAATAGCTGTGTTGAAAATAATTTGTTTTTCCCCCTTTACAGTCTGAATATTACATTCCTGTATGGATCAGTAAAAATGCTTTTAAATAATATTTTCTAGAGGGCAGCAATATTTGTAACAATAAGAACATAATAAATTTTGTTGACAGCCGTTTCTATTTTTCTTGTGCACAAATAGACAATGCTTGTCTTTTTTTTTCCCAAGGCATAATGTTCCATTTCTTTTAGTATCTTTAGAAATGGGAACACCTGCTACACATAAATACAATCAAGAAAATTATTAGAAGTAGTAGCTTTATTTATTGCAGGATTTATTTGTTAAGCTAAATGTGTGACTTTCTTCCTCTAAATGCCACTTTACTGTTGTTACATGCTGTACATGGCTTTACTTTCTATATTCCTCAAAACAACACAATACAGTAAAATAAATACAAACAATAAAAATTCATCCGCAGCTATCAAAGACTTAAAGATACCATTTTATTTTTTTAATTGTACAGTAGAGGAGTCAAAACTCCAAAATTACAAAATAATCCGTGAAATAATTCCTTAGTTTAAGCTGTATTTAATCAAAGCTGTCTTGGATATTCCTGTTGAGCGTCATGCTTCAAGACATAAAATGGGAATATTCAAGGTGTTGTAATGATAATGCTATGTTTTAGTTAGCTTTGAACATTCTTTGCTGAATGCACATTGGATGTGTTAATAAAAACGGGTGGTGAGCAATAAGATAAAAAGTTGACTGAATAAATAATGCTCTTTATTTCCATACTAAAATTCAGTGTTCATCATTTCTAAAACAAAAATGACTTGTAATCTGAATACAATAGCAAACACAAGGGGGAGCTGTACCACATCTTATATTGGAAACTAAACTTCAGTTCAAAGCAAAAACATTACAGTTGTCTCAGCTATGGAATATGTTTAGGCATTACTTCCTTTCAAAGTTTCTGGATCATAGAGTGGAAAAGCCAGTAATACAAGTAGTATATTTTCTTTTGATAGCATAATCCCTCTTAATCAGAGTTATTTGCAGGCACCAGGAGCTCTGTCGCTTGCTTGTGTTTGTGCAATGTCATGCTTTCTTTCCAACCCACCTTCTGCCCTGCAGGCACTGCTGTTGTTAATTATAAAACCATTGATGGAGTGATAAATTATTTGGGGACCAAATGATTCCATGGGGAATAATACCTTGAAACTAAATGCAGGTAAGATGGTCATTATATTCCTTGTGAGGGGCTTTAATTCCAGCAAGGTAACACTTATCAGTCAAAGTGGGAGTACCCTTTACAGAAAGAGCAAGAACTGAGTTTTGGAAGTGCTTTGGGATCCAAATCTCTCTCTCGTTAACCAGATTTAAGGCTAGGATGACCTTTTATCAGCTTTGCTTGACTTGTCCAATGCATCCACCTCTAGAAGATAATGAAAATAAAACTGATGGACTTGTTGAAAAGGCCAGGAACAATCCTTGTACAGGAGATTGCTTTTCTATCTTTACTAGAAACTTCAGCTGGTACTGATAGAAGATAATATTTTTACTGTAGCTCATGCCTGAAATGAGGGGCCCTTGGTGCTCTCTGAGTTTGGTGGTTTTCTTGCAGAAGTTTCACTACCCAAACTAGGTAGCATTGTCAGTGCTAAAAGGGAATGGGGTAGATAAGGGCTGTCAAACTCCTGGCCCGCAGGCCAGATTCGTCACGTGCTGGCCATGCCTGGTTTATCAAAGGGGAAAAAAATCCCGGTACATCATGTGACGTTGCCACGACGATGTGAGTTTGACACCCCTGGGATAGATAGATAAAGAGCAAACCCTACTCCCTTCTAGCCCTAGTGATGTTACCTAGTTTAGAAATGAAATGTCTACAAGAAAGCAAGCAAGCTCAGAGACCACCAAGGACCCCATGCTTCAGTTAGCATAAACCTTGGCAGCTGGGTTAGTCTTGAGAAGAAGAATAAACCCCTCATTACATCTTTGTTTAAAGCGCTGGGTGCCTGTTCCTTTCTAGGCCACCCACCCATTTTGCTTATTACTTCTAAAGCCTTAAATGGCCTTAGAGCCAGGCTGCCCGGGAGAACTCTTTTTTTAAAAAAAAAATCTGAGCTTCCCTGCTGCTTGGAATCATCTGAAGAATTCACCTACGGTTGCCACCAGAAGTATCTGCAGGGTATGATTTAAAAAAGTCAAAAAGATTTTTTTTAAAAAAAATATGCAACGCATATAAAATGCCCTTGTGGCTGGTATATTGACTTTTCTGACTGCAGGGGTGGGCAGTTAATTTTTTCGAGGAGCCATGTGAGAAACTGGATTTATTCATTATTGGTGGTGCTTGTCTTTTGAATCAAAAGCTCAGTTAAAACAGTGTTTAATGCCTCAATCTTAAAACCGTCTTGTAAACCGCCAAGAGGGGTAGTTGGCACATTACTAGACTAGAAGACTAGAATACACCTGTATACCCATGAAATTCCACATCAGGCATTTCCCCTACTCAAACCAGCTTTGTGGATGAACTCTACAGGAATATTCCTATATACTTGTCACGTCTCCAGTTGCCAAGAAGAAAGGGGTTAACTTGCAAGGTTCCAGCTGCCTTGTGATTTCTTTTATAATGTGAAGTAGTTCCTGGCTACCTCCCCAACAGAATTACATTTTATGAAACAAGCACATAGGTCTGTAACCTCAACAGACTGCTCATCTGATCTGCAAATACAAGGTCCGAGTCATGCAATGGATGCATGACATTTTTAGAAAGTCCCAGGGTTTTACAGTTAGTTTTACTTTCACTGAAGCATACAAAATACAGAGAGAAAGATTGAGGCTGAGATAGCAGGAAGTTTTTTTTTTTTTTTTTAAATATGTTTCATTGCTTTTCTGGTAACTTTTTACCTCAAAAAAAAAAATTCCAACCAAAAAAACCAAACAAACGAATATTAAAAAAACAAAATGTGAGTTATTCCATAGTGCTGTAAGTATAATAATTACATCTATAAAACATACTGTAACTCAAGTTTTGAACAATCTTTGACCACACAAGATCACAGGATCCACTCTTTTCTTTTTTGGTGATAAAATAATTATTTCAAAGGCTGAGAGCTGACAATTTTTTTTAATCCACTTTTTTTGTATCTAGTATTTAAGTGTCTTTCCATGAGCACATAATCTTTTTGGCAACCATTTCAGCACGATAAATGGATACCTTGAGGGACCGTCTCACCCCACGGAGATTGGCCCGCACCACTCGTGCGGGCAGAGGAGGCATGCTGTGGGGTCCTGTCAGCCCGAGTACTCCAGCTGGCAGGGTCCAGGAAGAGGGCCTTCTCTGCTAATGCTCCTGCCCTCTGGAACATCTTGTCCCCCAATGTGAGGTTGGCCCCAACTCTCCTATCTTTCTATAAAGGCCTAAAGATGTGGCTTGGCGTGTCAATGGAGCATCAGCACAATGGAGGTGGCTGATTGAATAATAACAGATCCCGCCTCCCCCACTCCACCCCCATGTGTGTTTTTGGTTTTAATGTTTGTTTTTAACTTCTTCTTTTTCAATTTGTTTTCTTTATATATAACTTTTTATGTTTTAGATTTTATGTAACTGGAAGCCGCCCAGAGTTACCCCATGGTAAGATGGGTGGCCAATAAATGTAACAAATAATAAATAAAATAAAATTCCAGATTGTTTAAATATAAGTTAACTGCACATCAACGTCTTTAACTTCCTCCCCAAACTCTGGTTCATTGCATTAAAAACACAGAACCAATTAAGAATAATGGATAGAATCAAAGCACACACATTATATCTCCAACATAAGGACAGTAACCAGAATTATTTGAACATTCCCTAGGAAGTCCAGTAAACCTAAAAATTTGGGGAGGGGGAGGTTCCCATTAAAAAAATATCTTATATAAATTAAAACATGAAACCACTGATTTGTAAGAAAGCTTGAATTCTTTAGTCTACTTTCTTGCATATTATCCAAATTTATTTTTGTAAACATCTTAGACTATTGGTGGTACTAAATTATGACTTTACTTTTGATCAAAACTTATAATATTCAAAACATCGCGGCCTTGGGAGGCAGGCAAACCATTTGGAACCAAATGAGAATATAACAAGGACTTTAATTACAAGTAGTCCTTGACTTACAACCATAATTAAGCGTGGAATTACAGTCATAAATCATGGCGATTGTTAAGTATGTTACCACACGACAGTGCCTGATTTTACAACTTTTTTTTTTTTTTTTTGCAATAATCGCTAAGCAAACCCCATGGTTATTAAGCAAACCCATTTTCACCAATCGGCATTGTTGCCAGAAACTGGCAAAAAAAGCCCACAATTGCAGTCACATGCCTTTGGCTGTTCGACAACACGTCTGAATTTATAGATGTTTACAGCATCCCACTGTCAAACCTGACTCAACTCCATAGTTGCCTGTAGCTGCTTTCGTCCACTTTACCGAACAGTGACGGGAGGAGAGTGGAGGGAAGCTATGGAATATAAGTGAACCGTCTGTTGCCGGATGGACATTATCTAACAAGGCCAAGTGATGAAGAATATTTTGACCAAAGCAGACAGCTTTTCCCAAAGCAAAAGAACTGAACTCAGTTGGTGAATTATGAACTGTGGGTGGCCCGGAAGGGAAAAGAGGAGTTACCTATGTGGGTTTTTGCAGGAAAATCCCAGAACTGACTTTGCTTCTGCCATGCCTAGATGGATTTTTCAACCATCTAGGCAACTTAATTAATTTAAAGAGCCGGGAATTTCTTTTGGTGAATGTGCCAAATGGGACGGTTGACACCTGCAGTCATATGACCACATTTTATGACATTTTTGCTGAAAAACCGGCACTTCTGGTTTTCACCAAGACTGTGCCCATGGCCAAACAAAAAATGGGTTTGCACTTATACTTACTGCCACATTCATTTAATGACCATGAAAAAAAGCCGTAAAACTGGACCCTGACCAAATTGTTTTATGACAGTCACAATATACAACCATAATGCACAAGCTCCATTAAGTTCGTATGTCGAGGACTACCTGAATAATTGGAAACACATATATACAGGATTTCAATAGTTCCAAAGCTTGACTTTCCAAATGGCCCATGTTCAGCCAGACATATTCAGTATCATTTTTATCTGAATGCATTATAGAAGGTAATAAATATGCTGAATTATATCATTTGCAGTCAGGAAAGTTAGAGCTTTTGTTCTCATACTTTTGAAATGGAAATCCTATTTACCATTCAGCGGGAACTGAATCAATAGTCAATTTGTCTAAACTGTCCAGTGGAATAAACAAAAACCATCCTGGTTAATGTATTATCAGTCTTGAGGCAATATTCATTTTTGCTACTTTTAACCTTCCTCAGAGATTCATGGCACTTTTCAACTACCTAATAATATCCCCGTTAATCTGAACTATGCATTATTAAATATTCAAATCTACTGAATAGGATACTTTTCCTAGAAATAATTATCAATAATAATTCTTTAATAGAATCTAAACAAAAACTAAAAACAAGTGTTATTTGGCAATTATGAGATTATTCCACTTGATTGTATATCTATAGCGTTTATAGTATTATAACATCTCCACAATAAACATTTTTTATTGTAATTGAAAAGATCCCAAATGTCGTTAGCATACAACAAACTTGTCTAAGACTATAGTTGCAGCAAGATTTGAAATAGCAGTGTAATTCGTAACTCATACTTTGCAAGTGCTACATTACAATAGTTTGTAAATATATGGAAAAATGTTAGTTACAATGTTTCATAAGAACACCAGACAGGACAAAATGGAATCACGGCTCTTCATATCCAGCCAGAAACCAAGTACTGTACAATAATAGCTACATTTTAATTTAACAGTAACAGGACAACATTCTCCATAATGCTTGAGAATATCAGGCTGTCTTACAAGGAAGGAGCCCTAGTGAGTGCATCCAACTGAGACCTCGTCATCTGTTGATTGAGATGCTGCTGTGCAAGAACTAATGATAGAGCTAGCTTTAAGAAAGAACATTTCTATAGCAGGAATGTGAAGTCAGACCAGAGGCACCTGCATCTATCCATAAAGGTGCCGACATAAGGAAGTGTTCATTGCAATATTAGAGGATAAGCCCTACCTTCCTATTTAAATCATGACATCACACACAAGCCCATAAGGGCTAGAGTTTGTGTGGCATCAAGAAGAAGAAGGTTTTCTTACTGTAGGTATCACCTGTTCTGTGTGAGGCTATATCTGGAAGCCACAGGGAGTCTTGGAAATAAGCGAATCCCAAATCTCTAACCTGCACATTTTTCACAAGTATTTGGAATGAACAAAGAACCTAAGAAAACCAGGGAGATCAGCATTAATTACCTCTACAGTCCAACTTTCTTAAGGAAGTTTCTAAGAGTAGGATCAACGGAGGATCAAACAACAAAAAGAACTGCTTCTTGTATTTGCTCAGGCTTCTCCATCTGTATCAGTCGTTAAACTTTACCCTTGATTTGATGCTCCAGATCTTCTAAAATCAACAGCAGAGAGACGAGAAATAATAAGTTGTGGTTAGCCAACCTTTTCCTATGGATATGCCAATATTCAGTCTTGTAATAATGGGGCTCAGTGCTACAAACAGCACTTCATACCGTAGTTAAGAAATTATC
This sequence comes from Oxyrhabdium leporinum, assembly GCA_032468155.1. NCBI lineage: Eukaryota > Metazoa > Chordata > Lepidosauria > Squamata > Cyclocoridae > Oxyrhabdium > Oxyrhabdium leporinum. Next base: position 158,769 of record JANHFL010010577.1, read on the forward strand.
ATCGGGAGTGCCCCAGCTTCTCAAATTTCTCAACTTTGGTTTCTCAAATCAAAGCACTTTAGTTCATTTTCAATACAGATTTGACCGTTCAGCAACAGGAAATAGTATAAAACAAAATTCTGTTTCAATATAGGCTTAATGAGATAGAGAAAAATTACTTTCACTTCTCACATGCCTGATTACACATTTGCATAGACATTTTCAATCCTTAGAGTAAAGGAGCCAAAATTATAGAGCGGAAATACAAATTGAGATAGATAGATATAATATGTATATACCCGACACACAGTGGTTAAGATAACCACTTATCAGTGGTTAAGATAACAAGCCTGCATTGCAGGCAACCCGGGTTCAAATCCCATAAGAGTATGTCTGGCTGATGAGG
>JANHFL010010577.1:159253-184972 GCA_032468155.1 Oxyrhabdium leporinum
GCCCGAAATAGATCTATACCAGTCTCTCTGAATTTTTAAGAACATCAGTAAAAAATATAATCATATATATATATATGTATATGTGTATATATACATATGTGTGTGTGTGTGTGTGTGCACACGCGCATGCACGCATACACACACACACACTTATCAGGTTAGCAAATGAATGTAACCCAGTAAATAAAAAAATAGTATATTAAAAAAAAAGCTCATCTTTGGTGACTTTATGGAAACCCCACTTCTTGGCAATAGTAGGGAACTGGGATTGCCATGCCACCTGTCTACAGTTTCCCTCTACTACTATACAGTTCAGCCACAATGCTGGTTTCCCATCCGAATAGTAACCAGGATTTTCTGCTTAACTGCTAAACTCACACAGGATCACACAGCCATGTGCTGATAAATATGAATTAAAGGTTCCCCATAAATACATTAGTGTTATATAACTGCCAAGCAATAAATACTTAAGTTATCAAATGGAGTTAAATTGCCAATTTAATTGGAAAAGAAATAGACACTTACCTTTCTAGGTATGCAAATGTATTAATTTTTTTTAGACTTTAGTGATAGTAAATAAAATCATAGTACTATACAAAATTGTTGGGATAAACAAGATCATGGAATTTTTCCCAGTGCCTGATGCATTTCTTTGATCTGTAAACAAGAACATACAATGTGTTGGGATTTTGTACAAAACCTGATTCGCTGTTGTTAGGTCTAAAAAAATTGGGTATATGCATCTGTTTTTATAATCCTTACCATGGCAGGATGGGGATTATTTGACCCAAGATGCTTTATATATCAAGAAATGTGACCCTTTACAACATGATTGCTATGATAGGGGGTTGCCTGTTCACAACATGGCTATCGAAGTAAGCTTAATTTCAAAGCGCCCACTTAAAGCAAAATCCCAGCTACTCATAACACTCTCCACTACCTTTTTTTTTTTTTAATTTGGGAGAGCGTTGGCAGACCCATTCCCCATTGCTTTCCAGCCATCCACCATTTTCAACTTTTCAGAATGTCTATGTGGCCTATTTTAAGTCTCGGAGGCATCCTTGGAAAACAAAAATTAAACTAGAGTCTGTTACTTTCTTTGCCAGCTTTCCACTTGATATTTTTGGTTAAAACTAAAATAATTAAAAACGGATGGAACAGGGAGTTTGGCCACTGGGGAGTTCTGGGAGGTGAAGTTCATACATTTTAAAGTTAGCAAGTTTGAAAAACATTGATCTAGAACATGGAATTAAGATTCAGTTTGAAAATGGTAGATGAGAATTAATTTCACAGGTCAATGCAAGTCAAATTCTAGCAGATACTGCCCCTTAGATAATCATTGTATTGCTGTCCTGGAAGAACTATCTCTAAGCCAGCAAAATATCTTACTACTTTTATTTCATTGGGTTGACAATATCCAAAAAGTATTTCACTTTTCCAATAATGCACCAATAAATTGCCTGAGAATTAGTTTCCCAGGGCCCATAACTCAAATAAGCAGAGTTAAGGCAATACATGGCTTTAACCAAAGTTGTATGCTTAAAACGATTTGAAATTCCATGGAATGCAAAATAAATGACTTCCAACATGCTGAAAATCAGGGGAAATGGACAAAGAGACATTTTAAGGCAGAGGGACTAAAAGTATACAGAGTAGAAAGTGGAGAATCAGAAGCAAGCGCATTGCAACTTCTGTGGAACTGACAAACTTGTATAGCCCTTGGAGCGAAAGACATTGACCGGCCATGTTTCAAGGGTTTCTTTGATGTAGCACAATCCCTCAGGTCTCTAATTTTCACAAATGCTAAAATTCTACATGCTGTGCTTATCAAGGTTGTATACTTTTTCTTTTCAAGAGAGCTGAACACAGACCCATCCTAGGTCATCATGCGTACCCTTTTCTCCTGTTTAACTGTAAGATTATCTTATCCCCTTAACTGGGGAATGTTTGGTCCCATATATTTAAGTTATAGAATTACGGGTGCTTTTAGTTCTTTTAGTTTGGGGTGAGTCCAGTCCACTCTTCCAGCTGTGCATCTAATGATTGCAATTGCCCAGGAAGTAATTCCCTTGATATTTCCTGCACTGAGTTTCAACTTTAAGATCCTGTATTTACTTCTAACCTTCTTCTTGACTTCAGTGGGCTCGATGTTGTTCTCTTAAAGGATGACCGGGTATTTCTAATAATTGTATTCATCCGGACTCTTGATGTTATTTCTTGATTTCTTCAGTTTGCACTATTTCCCCCTTGTTGATGGTAAGGGTGGCACTTGTCCAGTCCAAATTCCACTACAGTATCTTGGTTGCATATTCAGATAGTGTTGAGGAGGGATTCTATTTCAGGTGGTGTTTCTTCTGTGCCTTCAAGTTAGTGTTGACTCCTAACAACTGTTTGTGGTTTCTTGGGCAAGATTTTATAAGTTGCCACTACCTGCTTCCTAGAGCTGAGACAAAGAGAGTCATCCAGCTTCTTTTATGCCTCAGGCAGGACTAGAGCTTACAGTCTCACCAGTTTTTAACCGGGTGCCTTGCCTTACCTTACTTGGTGCTATCAAACTGGCATGCTCCACCTTGCTTATAATCTGTCCTTTACTGGAATACATCATGGCATTCTTAGTCCTGCATAAACATTCATCTTGAAAATGACATGCAAATATGCAGAAAGAATTTCTGACATACATTTGGGCGACAATCCTGAGTTACATACAGACCTGAGAGAAGATTTTAGTAACAGTTTAGTAATGATTGTTAAGACGAAGGAAGATTTTAGTAATCATTTAGTAATGGTTGTTAAGATGAAAGATAAGAAAAGACAAGTGTAAGAAGAGAAGTCAATTTAAGGCTCCTAAGAAGAGACTGCTGTATAATCACAAAAACCTAATTGGTGCTCTATTTGATTTAAGCAGCTCGTGAGACATTCTGCATGTCTCCCCAAATACTGAAATTATGCATGTGTTTTTTTAAAAATTGAAGTTGTTTGGAATCTGAAATGTATCAATTCTACACTAAAGTCCTAAGGCTGCAATTATGTCTCAAATCCAATCTGTGGCTCTGAGCGAAGGTCACAAAGTAATAGGTAGATAGGATTAGAATAATTCGTCATTTGTTTCAGAAGAAAAAAAATACCACCCATCTTCTCTGCCTGTGGTTTCTTTCCAGACTGGGCCACAGTCAATTATTCTTCCTAGATTTTAATCCATTCCATTTTAGACCTATTCTTTCAGCTATCCTACATTCAGGGTCCTTAGTGATTATCTACATGTTTCTTAAGGCAGGGGTCCCCAACCCCTGGGCCGCAGCCCACTACTGAGCCATGGCCTATTTAGAAATGGAGCCATGCGAGTGGTTGGTTAGAGCGCATGCACCTGCGTGCAGCTCAACTTGTGTAAGTGGTGGGCTGGTGGGCATTCGCACAAATATGTGCTGGCCCGCCGTTTGCAGACGTTGATCTGCGTAAGGGTCGCATGTGCACAAGAAAGCTCATGCCGTCCCGCCACTCGCACAGCCCGGTTCCCTTCTCTGCCCCTCCAGCTGGGCCACCAAGCCACAAAGGTTGCAGATCTCCGTCTTAGGGCATCTTCAATATTGCAGGCCAGTTCTCCCTATCTATTCACACAACACATTTTATTCTTGGCCATTTTTATGGTTGGAATCCTAGCTTTTCCATTTCTGCAAGGATTAAACTCCCACACAATCAATGCATTATTCTTTCTACCTATTAGATATACTGTTCTGTGAGCTGAAGTTTTCTTCAATTCCTTATTTTGGAATATGCAGCTGTAATTTCCAGGAGCACTTGGTCTGATTCTCAAGACACTCGTTATGTTGAAAAGTCCTCTGTCTGTCAGCTTATGTGTAGTGTTTGCAAATATCGTGTCATTGATTCTGTTTTCATAAAGCCAAAGAACGTCAGCCAGGGGGTACCCTTCTGCCTGGCAAGTTAAGATGTGGTCTTCTTCTTCTTTTCTTTCGTGGATGTTTATCCTCTTGTAAGGTGCTGCGTAAAAAGAAATAAAGCTTTTAAGAAGTTTTTATTTTCCCTAGAGGTGATTGACAAAGACATTATACAAGGAAATATATTCTGTGTTGCTTTGTTAAACACGCTTTTTCATTCACTGTGCAAGTCTTTATAAAAAAGTTTGGGGAGAAAACTACAATGGCATTATTAGCAGTTCTTCCCAATAACAAAGGTTTAGAAGGAGCCATTTTTATCGTGGCCACAGAAAAGAAGAAAGGCTTTAAATCTCTCTTGCTGCCTGCTGCATTTTGATAGTTATGAATTCACATACAAACTCCCAGCTGCATTTTTTTTAAAATCTGCATGTTGAAAGCAAACTATTCATTAATGTTTCACCGTTCTGAAATAAAGGTAAAAAATGCCAAGTGCTACAGTATAAAATGTAATTCAAAATGTCTTTTTCAAAACTTGGAGTAAGGAGAGCTAAATTCAGAACTTCCCTTCCAGGGAAATTTCTGCGAAGCCATAAAAATAGGATGCAGGAAGTAGAATCGCACTTCTTCAGTGGATATTCATAGGGATAATTTAGAACTTATGAAGAAGGTTGATCTGTTTATTCGTTATGAAACAAATGATGACAATAATGACACATCCCTCCGTGATTGCAAGAGTGTGAGGAGGACTGGAGATGACCCTGGTCCCACCACTGCCATCTGGGTCATTTTGTTGGGACATAACCAAGATTGCCTTCCTTGGGTAGCTTCCTTCCAAGGCTGGTTGTGTAAGCCCTCTACCTGATCTTCTAAAATAAATGACAGATATTGTAAGTAAAATAGCCCCTCCCTTGAGATCTTGCCTCTGTAGTAGGAAGTCAACAGAGAAGGAGCAAAGATAGCCCATAATGTACTTTTACACAATTCTACCTGCATAATGGATTAATATACCAAGTCTTTAAAAATCAGAAGGAGTCAGGGTAGTAATTTCCAGGCTAACAATTTTTTATCAAGGCATACTCCTTCAGATTTTTGGCCACCATAGACTAATACATCTTTTCTCCTACAGATAGTTTTCAATGCTGAACATATCAAAAAGCATATCGTGAAAGTCTCAACTGTTAAATAATGGCACATCATTCAGATTTTTGCCTGTGACATTCTATGGCTACTAACCTTCAATTTTCAAGTCAATGTACTTGTGATCGGCTTCACGATAGTTGACAACGCAATGGTAACATCCAGCATCTGTGATTCTTAGATGGGTGATACGTAGCATAGAATAGCCCTTTTTCAATTCCTCATATAATAATGTAGCTCTTCCTTGAAAATGGCGGTGTTGCCCTGACAGGTCTTCGCGTCCATTTTGGAGCTTGTAAACTTCCTTGGCTTCGTCTGACAGTTTTTGCTGCCAGAAGATATTCAACTGTGTCAGGTTCAAGGAGCTATCAGTTGGAAAGCGACATCCTATAGTCACGCTGCTTCCATATTCTGCAGAGTAGTGAGACTGAATAACACTCACCCTGAATAAAGCTGAAAAAAAAAATAAAAGCAGCAAACATACTTGAGTATCCACCGGGCAATTAACATTTTTATGCAGGAATGTGTGTGCTGTAATTCAATTAACTATGAGCCTGCAGATACATCACTAATCGAGTGGTGTCCTTGGTGCTCTCTGAGCTTGGTTGTTTTCTTGTAAATGTTTCATTATCAAACTAGGTAACGTCATCGGTGCTGTAGCACCAAGAACCCCACAGTTCAACCCTAAGCTGCAAATATTCTCTTCTATTGGTATTTTGCAAGAACCTAAATATGCTGAATATCTAAATATGTGTATTTCCGGAGTATAAATGAAGTAAATGATCATCAGCGCCAGAAGGGAGTTGGTTTGCTGTCTTTTTTACAGACTTTATATAATCAAAATATATACCTTATATAATTGATCTCTAATCAATGAAATACCTTTATTTTATACAGGTAGTCCTTGACTTATGACCACAATGGAGCCCAAAATTTCCATTGTTAAGTGAGACATTTTAAGTGAGTTTTGCCCCATTTTATGACCTTTCTTGTCACAATTGTTAAGTGAATCACTGAAGTTGATAAGTCAGTAACCCGGTTGTTAAGTGAATCTGGCTTCCCCATTGACTTTGCTTGTCAGAAGTTTGCAAAAGGGGATCACGTGACCTCGGGACACAGCAACGGTCATAAATATGAACCAGTTGCCAAGTATCTGAATTTGGATCACGTGTTTATGTGGATGCTGCAAAGGTGGTGAAAAACAGTCATAAGCCACTTTTTTGCAGTGCTGTTGTAACTTTGAACGGTCACTAAATGAACTGTTGTACGTCGAGGACTACCTGTACTAGCGTGGCATGTTTTTTTCCTAAGGGATTGCTCACTCACGTGCTCAGAGTCCTTGCTGCTCCCATAATGCAGAAGCTGAGTCAGAAGCTGAAAGGGATCGATGGGGTCATCTTTATCATTACAGGCTGTCTAGATGAGTAACTATGATCTCGGAAGTAGTCATTTCCTTTGGTCCTCATTTTAATGTAGACTTATTCAGTAATATTATTTGCATTTCTGGTATGCAAACCAGTTTCCCCCCACCCCTGCTAGCTGTACTTTCACTGATAGCGTGAAAAGGAGTCATAACTCAAAGAAAGGTGCATATAGATAACGTTAGGAAAAACGTCTACTAAAGATAGAACTATTCGGGGGAAAAAGAGACGACAATGGGAAAATATTTCTAATCCGGTCCCCTTTTCTCCTTTTGACTTGAACTGATGCAGAAATGGGAAGCAGTCCGTTTACATTTGAAAATGAGAAGGAGGAGGAGGAGGAGGAGCAAAGCAAGGCCGAGCATGGTGGCTGCTTCTAGATGGAGAAGAAGCCAACCACAGTTCAGAGAGCCACCCAGGATGAGCTCTTTGAAATAATTTCATGGTGAAGAGTCCCTGATTTTTAAGCCGGTGTTTTATTTTTACAACCCATTTCACCCGACCCATAAACTGGGAGATTATTGTCAGATGTTCCAGGTATGTTATTAAAAAAAAGATACTTTGCAAATATTACGGGAAATTGATAGTGCAGTTGGTAACATTTTTCTTCCTCTAGTTAGGATTACTAAAACACACGTTATGCTAATTTTAAGGGTCTGCGAGTATCAAGAAGACGATTCTAAAAAACTCCGTAATTGTAGAAATGGAAATAGCATGAATTGGGACGTGGGGCAGCATCTTTGCTGGTATTTGGCATTCAGACTGTATAGTGAAGGTCTCAGAAAGGCCACAAGGATGGTCTTCCCAGCTCAGAAACCTGCTATCCTGGCTGCATGGTGAGTTACAAAAAGAACAGTCCAGGTCAGACCCAGGAAGGGTTCTTGAAGGCGACAACTTCAGGTACACTGCTGGCCAAAGTATGAGGTTGGTGCTTCCAGCTGATTCCCCCAAGCCTGCTTAGATGTGGCTTCTTTCCCAGGAGATCTCTCGTTCCTGGCTGCTTACCCTGACTTTGAATCCATAACCGGAACTAATCCTTTGGAGGTTGCTCCAGATATGTGGGGTCCTTGGTCCCCTTTGAGCTTTTCTTGCATATGTTTACCTAACGAGGTAAACAATACCTCAGTCAAGGAACTACCAACTCAGACCAACAATCAAACAAACGGTAAACAAAAGCAATAATCAAGGGATTACCAAGACTGCTCCCACCAACACTGATTGCATACAAAGGCAGCAAATCCCAATCCCTTCTAGCACTGATGATGCCACCTAGTTCAGGGGTCCCCAACCCCCGGTCCATGGACCAGCAGTGGGTCCGCGACATGCCAGAAACCGGTGTGCGTAAAGAAGCGAAGCCCCATCCGCGGGATGCAGGCAGCACACGAAACCACGCTTCTTCTGGTTTGTGGAAAAACCTCTCTCTATGGAACCGGTCCCTGGTGCCCAAAAGGTTGAAGGCTGCTGATCTAGTTGAATGAATGAAACCTCCACAAGAAAACAATCAAGCTCAGAAAGCACCAAGGATGCCACAGTTCAAACCTGAGCTACAAATATTCTCTTCTACTGGTACTCCAGATATGTTTGGAACACCTTTTATGCTGGTTGAATGGAAAAGAGAAAAGCCACAACACTTGTCCTTTTGAATGTCTCCCACTAAACTACAACAGGGCTTGTACCCAAAGGACCATGGCCGCCTCAAAACAATACAACATTGATTCACTTGGGCTTAAACCCCCTTACTGCAACAGTTCCCCTGACCTGAATTTTTAGGGAGTAGTGAACAGCTTATAAAGTCCTGGCACAAATCTGAAGTTCTAAATTTGATGGACAATTCTGAGAATATTATTAGAAAAATAGAAAACTCTCACCTGCTGTCAAGGAAAGCCGGGATGCAAACAGCAGAACTGGTAGGAACTTGGCCATTTTTCCGGAAATATCTTTTAAAAAGAGTGACATCATTAATATCGTAATGTTTCAGCAGGTTGACTCAAGCTAAGGTGCATTGTGGTGTTTCTGTCAATAAAAGCCAATTCACTGAGGACTTTTAAAAAAAGCAATTGATATGGAAGTAAGGGATATATTTTTCCTTTGCCACAGAGAAATGGCTCTTTAGCCTACTGTCTTCTAAAAAAACCATTGAGACCATACTCAGACTCATTCGCCATGTGTCCCCTGACCTTGAAAGCTACTGGGTAGACAAGCAGACCCTCAAGACATTTGGTTGCCTTCAACGCCGGTTTCACCAGAAGACATGAGCTAGCATTTGTATCCGTACTGCCTAATGTCAGTAATGATTCATCTGTCTCATGTCTAGGTCTGCAGGCAATGTTGAGAACTGAGAGAGCTAATTTTATAATTCAGCAGAAACTTTGCTGGGTTGGTCTCCAGATTTAAAATTCTTCCATAGAACTTTGCATTTCCTGTCCAGATAGTTACATTTAACCTGTTAGCTTACCTCTTGTATGCTATTTTAGTGCATTATTTTAGTACTAGATGGTGCTTTGTAGTTTTACTTAATGTTCTTATTTGACGGTATACTTCTATATATTTGTTTTGGAAGCTGCCTTGAAGATGCGTGGATAAAAATTTCTAGAAATCTAATTTAAAAAACAACTGGTACTCTCTAGTGCAGGGAGGGTGATTGACATTAGTTTGGACATCGAAACTTACTTTGGCTAGTCCTCAACTTACAACCACAATTGGGACTGGAACTTTTGCCACTAAGCAATGTGGGTAAGTCAGTCGTGCCTAATTTTATGACCGCTGTTGCCATGGTCGTTAAGCAAATCACAAAATTGTTCAGTAAATCCAGCTTCCCAATTGATTTTTGTCAGAAAATTGTCAGAGGTTCCTTGAGAAGGTTGCAGATAGTGATCATATGACCCTGGGACACCACAATCATTGTAAATACATGTCAATTGTCAAGCCCCCAAATTGCAATCATGTTATTGATGTAAGGATCTGTCACGTCACTTTTTCCAACATTATTGTAACTTTGAATTGTTGTTATATGAATGGTCATAAGTTGAGGCTACCTGTATGCCCAAAACAGAAAGAGGCAGGCTGGACCAAACCAGGGACCTATCCAAATACTATAGTTCTATTCATGCATGGTTCTTGGAAACAGGCATCAATAAGTATATACCTAACCAGCTGGTGAGGTAAGAAGGAAAATTAATAAGGGCAAAAGTGCATACTTTCTCCCAAGAATAGAAGTGTATTTTTAAATTATAAATTTAAATTTAAATGATATGTCCTGTGCAAGGTCATCCCAAAGGTCACAGGACAGATCTCATCCTCTAAGAATTGTGAAACCCAATTCTACAAGAGAAATCCCAATCTCTTCCAGTCAGCCCAGGCACAGAGAAGAAGAAAACCATGGGCTTTGCTGAGCAGTATCTATCTAGCATCTATCTCCATCTATATTTATATCTATATCAATCGATCGATCTAGCATTTAGCATCATCTATTATTTATTTGTTTGTTTATATGATTTTTACCCTGCCTTTATCATAAGTAACCCGAGGCAGCAAATAAGCCTAATTTTCCTTCCTCTTCCTGTTTTCCCCACAACAACCCTATGAGGTGAGCTGGGTTGAGAAAGAGGGACTGACCCAAAGTCACCCAACTGCTTTCTGGATCGCTGCCTTAATCACGAAATCAAATTGCCGCTGCTGTTGTGCTGGAAAACCTTTGGATGTACAAAGCCTACTTTTTAATTATTATTTTTACCTCACCCAACCAAGCTGCTCATCTTCACCAGCCTGTAGCTCATTCCAATCAAATCCCTACCAGTAGCTTCAGTGGGAGAGGATTTGCAAAATAAACACATTTTTAAAACCTTGGGGAGGGGGGATTGGCATGGCCTGCTTCCCTCCTTCCCTCCCTTTTGCGTGTCCTACAAGATCATAGTTTCTTCTGCTTCTGCCCCCCTCGCTCCCTGTGAGCGGGAATTGCTCTATAAACAGGCAGTGTGAGGCAGAATCATAACATTAATGAGCTAGCTATCAAGTTGCTGAAAACTGCTCATAATTAAACCATTGTGGGTAGGTAGGTAGCTGTCTGCTCCTGCACAATTGCATGATTGCAGCCAGTGAAGGCAAGTCCACCAACTCTTTGGATTGGTTTCACCATCTTATCGTTGTGATTTTTTTCACGCTCAATTCCTACAGAGCTTGCTTCAAATCCCTTCTCCTATATCCTGCCCTCTGGGATGACAGAAAGCAGAACTGAGAACACCCGTTGTTTGTGTGATGATTCGGACCACATGATATTCACATGGTCAAGCTAGCCTTGCATTAAAAATCATGCCTGTGTGCTTTAAGCCAGTGTGTGTCTCTCTCTCTCTATATATATATATATATATTTCTAATGACTCAAGGACCTGGTCATGGTTAGAGGGAAGAGCATGACGGAACAGGATTGAGACATAAATGGGAATTCTACTTTACCTTTTCCTTTATCATGAGAACAAAAGAACATTCAAAGCCAACGGAGGTGAAATGCAGAATGAAAACAGTGGCAGGAACCTAACAATAGCATCTACACAGAGCTTCCCAAAAGAGGCTTGGAAAGAGACAAGGGACGCCGAGGAAGGGGAGAAGGCAGCTGGCCAGCATCCTTTGGCTGTAATTGAGATGACTGTCTCTTTTTTGCACCCGCTTTCCTCGGTTTCGATGTCATTAGGGAACTGGGTTTGACACGATAGCCATTTTACTTAGTCTTGTCCTGTGTAGAGTTTTCCTAAAGCAAAATCAGACGTTTTCCATTGAATGTCTTCCTTTTCCAGAGAATCCCTGCATTCTGGTTTTGATAAATGCTAGGGCTGTCTGGGATACCCAACTCCGCAATATTTTTCAAAGCATATGGAGATGAAGTCGTGGGTTTATCGATTGCTCTTTCAGCTTCTACCGACGTTGGCACATGGGTTGGTGCATGGGTTGCAGTGGTGACTATAGCAACCGGGGTCATGTCCTCCCCCTGCCCATTCCTGTAAACCCCCATGACTGTTTGACCTACCCCCAAAACCCCTGTAGACCCCGAGAACTATTTTGCACTCTCTTTTATACCTGAACTAAAAACTTACTTTTGAAGATGGTCCTAACCAGTTACCTGAAATATGACCTTCCTCTGCATATGCACGGAGATTTAAATACATTTTTTTCTTTAAATTGTGCCAAACAGCAAAGCCAAAGGGAAATAAAATGCCATTCCCTAGATGATTTCAAAATCTCTGCTCTTTTGCCATTATTTGTCACATTCCTCTGAGGATGTTTTTTAAAACATTAACTACACTTTAGCGTCCGGGAATTCTGTCAGATTCAACCTCCAGCCTGGGGAGTTACAGATTTGGGAAGGCTTTCATGACCCTAATATTCCCATTCCAGCAATATTTTGATCTACCTGTTACCTTTTACAATCCACCCAATACCTGGAGTTCTCTGGGTGTAACATAGGTGATTGAAAATAATTATATAAAATAAGAATTATGAAAGCGGCAATATACATATACTCTATTCATTGTATTATCTATCACCTCCCTCCCTCTCACTGTCTTCCCCTCTCTCATCCATTTCTCTGTCTCAATGTAATAGCAAACTTAAAATAAAATGAAAAAAAAAACACCCCTAAACCACCACCTGAAAGAAGACAAATCTTACTCTGGTCCGAAAGAAACATGGGATAAATAGTAGGCATGCTTCCTTTTCTCCTTGGGGCCCCCGAACAGAGGTTTTCCCTAAACAGGATGGATTAAATCCCATAGAAAACCTGGATTTGCACACAGAAAGGTTTTACTGAGAAAGCTGCCCGCAAACACAACAACAGGAGTTGGATGGGCAAGGAAGAGGGCTATGGCTGGGAGCCACCTACAGTTGAGCCCATGGCTAGCAATGCCTCCTGGTGGATGGAGGCCACGAAGACATTGCACATGGACGTCACTGTGCAAATGATGCCATCGGGCATCTAGTAAGAGTTCTTTCCGTCAGGCACTCGGCCCCTTCCGAATTCTCTTCATGTTGAGCGCAAAGGACTTAAACACATTAGAGAAACTTGTTCTAGCACTCTGCAGAGACACCGCTGTGGTTTATCACGATTCTACTCACGTCTGGAGTGGTGTCAGATGATTTCCCTTGATTTCTCCCAAGCAGACTTCCCTCTGCGCTGGCTTGAGCTGTCTTTCTAAATGCCACCAGAAAGCAATGATTCTGCTTCCTTTGCAGTCGGCTGGTTGTTTTTTTTAAAAAAAAAAAAGCAGCAACAGCAGTGGGTTTTTTTTTCTTCTTCTTCTTCTAGGAAGCAGAATTTGCTTTCACTTTCAGCAACAAGCATTATCGGCTGCTTGTTTGCCCATCAGTGGGAATTTCCTGACTTCCATCTGATCATAATAGGCTCATTATTGTCGGGGATGATGTTGGAAGTTTTTTTTTTCTTTCCCATGTGATGTGTCTTCATCTCATCTGCTGTCTATGAGTTGGAAAGGCCTAGATCATCCAGAAGTGAATCAGAGTTAAAGTGATCTTTCTTTTTCAAGGCAACAGCTTTCTGTGGTGGGGATTTTTTTGGGGTGGATGGGTGACAGAAGCCCAGTCAAGTGCACCCATGATCCACCGGGTGCCTGTTGGCCACTTGAAGCTGTTCAATCAAATGTTTAACACACCACCACCCCCCAAAAAAATCACTGGATAACACCTGTAAGAAATGTGCCGAATCCTAAAATTGAGAAAAGGGGTCATAGTAGAATAGTTGGAAGGACAAATCCCTTCTATTGCCTCACACACAAAACACAGTGGAGTCTGGAAACTGGCATTTGTCGCCTCTATTTGTAAAAAATGGAAAATAGTAGATAATTCCTAAGTAATAGTGCTGTTTGCTTTTGTTTCCAATTGTGTTTTTTTTTTCTTTTTAACTTTCTTTGACTTGAATTAGAACGGGGTGTTCTAGAAGGAATCTAAAGAAGATGAACCTATCCTGATGCAGGGCCTTGATTGGCAGGTGTCTTTCTCACTGGCTGGTAGCCTGCAAAGAGGGAGGGCAGCATAGTTTGAAAAATTAACTAACCACTTTGCTGGCCCTACTCTCTTCGCACAAAATCAGGGCAAGGAATCAAAACAGAGATATGAAAAGCATGGGAGAAAGACATCCTGTGTAGGGAATGATGAGATAAAAGGGGAAGGGGGCCACAGACAAAGAAGCTTAGAAAGGATCTGCTGAAAAGACATGCATTTTATGTTCCGCTCTGGAAGGGAGAAACCAAGGAAAGCCCAAAGGCAGCTCTGAAAAATTCCATGTCGGAGGGCTACCATCCTTAGGTAGCAAAAATCCACATGACCACTCAATCATGCACTTTCCTTAACAGTCTGTTAAAATCAGCCAGCCAGACCCCACCCCTGGGAAGTGGCAAGAAGAATTAGTCTTAAACAGTCACAGCAAGTGGAGATAGGAAGTGACTCGGCTATTCATGGTCCTTTCCCAAGAAAACACAATTGGAAAAAAAGCCAGAAATTTCTTTATGGGAAGCATATGGGAAGAGGGGGGGGAAAAGAGAGAACGAAAGCCCTTGAGAGAATTGGAGAGGAGAAGGGAAATACCATAGTAAGGACTTTCAAATCTGTGGAGTAATTTGTGGGATGGAGGAAAAAGAAGTCCCAGCATTTTAAAGGACTGTGAGTAATTGCTTCTCAGGAAGGAAGAAGCATGTTGAGATTAACTTCATTTAATTATATAAAAATATTTATATACATCCTTCAACTAACTCTGGGTGGCTCCCAGACATGCTTTCATCTGAAGATGCAGCACCTTATAAGGAAATAATTTCAGATAAAGGAAGAAAGATAATGGAGAAGCCTCAGTTGTGGGCCGATCAATACTGAGGAACAACTATCACACATACTGAATGCAAACTTAGCAATGGTGATCCTTTAGGACTAAGTCAAACCACCCAAAAAGGCATTATTGACTAAGGGTTTCTATGATGGCCAGCTATGGTTGAAATCAGCCTTTCTTCACAGGGTAGCTGGTCCTGATGGTCTCTGGGAGGAGGAGGCAGAGGAGGCCATGCCATGCCTGGTAGGCGCAGTAGAGGTTCCTCATTCTCCACCACATCTCTTTCTCCCAGATGGTTAGTCTTGAATACAGGCGGTCCTCGTCTTACAACAGTTCATTTAGTGGCCATTCAAACTTACAATGGTCTTGAAAAAAGTGACTTAGGACCGTTTTTCACCCTTACAGCCGTTGTAGCATCCCTGTGGTCACATGATCAAAATTCAGATGCTTGGCAATTGACTCATATTTATGACTGTTGCAGGGTCCCAAGGTCATGTGATCAGCTTTTGTGACCTTGTGACAAGCAAAGTCAACGGGAAACCAAGATTCCATTAACAACTGCAATGATTCACTTAACAACTGTGGCAAGAAAGGTTGTAAAGTGGGACAGAACTCACTTAACAAATGTTTCAATTAGCAACATGAATTGAGGACTACCTTTAACTGGGCTGGTTTGCAATAGTGGGAATTACAATCTCAACACATTTGAAGAGTATCTAATGGGGAATACTAGATTAGCCTTTAAGCGCCAATACACTTATCAAGTGTGGCACTCAAGGTGATGAAATGGGGCGAAACCAACTTAAAGACTGTCTTGCCTAGCAACAGAAATTTTAGGCTCCGTTATTATTAGTCTTCCAAGAAAAACAAGGAAGTTCAGTTGCTTCCTGAAAAAGCATCTTTGGGACGATTTAGGCTCGATTGTGATTGTAAGTCAAGTATGCGAAATATAATACAGAAGGATCAATTATTTCCTATCGAATAATTCATACATTGCATAACCTGGATCATGATTGGTCTTCAACCTCTCCACCTGCTTCAATATTTGTTTCTTTTTCCTAAGAATTTGATTAATGCTTGATTTAAGTGCAAGGCACGTGGGCTTAGCAGCTCAAAGTGAAACATTCAATTGAATGATTATGTTGCAAAATTTATTTTGCTGGTATGTTGCAAAATTTATTTTGCAACAATCTGAAGGTTGAAGCAGAAGGATTTTTTTTTCTTTAAAAAAAAGTATAAATAAGATCAGAATCTCCAAGAACTTAAAAGCGGAAAGTATGCAATGCAATACTTTTACTGGGATAAGGAAGAAGACAACAATAGCGGGTGGCTTAAGAACATCTTTACACTATCCTACTCAACTCGCAAGGTTATATAAGTGTCTTTAAATAGCTGAGTGCTTCTTTTTGGGTTCCTTTAAAGACTCTGCATGCAGAAATTTAAGCAAACGCAGCAAAAAGACGCATTTTAATAAACACAGCGGTGGAGTTCATCTGTGGCAATCTTTTTGCGGTGACTGGCCAACACTTCTGTGTCTCTACCCCTACAAATAATCGGTAAAATTATGAGCTAAAATAAATGCATTTATATTTATTACATTTACAAATTATATAAACAAACTCTTTTACATTCTACATCCAAGTTTAGCATTGGGATTGAGCTGACCCTAAACAGAGAGAGCCACTTTCTCTCTAACAGCCAGTACTAAAAATTACCAATTAAATTAAAAATCTCACCAGTTATTTTCACTGCCAAAAAGTAAAGGCCTGGATTCAGAGATCTGCCAGCCAAAAGAAGCTTATGCAAGCTTCCTTTTCAGCTTCTCTTCTCATTTATATATTCCGAGGCTTATCCTTCCATTTGAAGAGCTCAGGCAGAAGGGAGATCCTTGAAAACTGGACGGAGAAATATTTTATTTCTGCAACACCCCATTTTCAAGGATCCCCTCATTTCCCTTCACTTCTCCCTCACAATGTAACCCAGGTATATCAGCTAGGAATGTTTGGAAACATGGAAACATTCACAGTATCTGACTGCTCCGACTGGTAAAATTCCCACTTCTTCTCACTCCGCTAATCCGCTGGAGAGCTTTAGCAAAAGGGAGACAGGAAACGGATCTGAGAACGGAGCAAAATTCAATTCAATTCAGCAGACGTTCCAGACAGAACTGAATTCTTCAGCCATCTTTTTTGCCATTTAGGAAACTATCCTAGCCTGAAACTTGCTGTCTTCATTGCCAGTCCTCATCCCATCTCTATTCTCTCCAGGCATCTGAATTGTCTCTGGGTAATGAGTGACAAACCTAACAGATGTTTGGGAGGCTGTCTGTGTTGTCAAATTAAGAGAGAAAACATTCCTTTCATGATTTAATACCATAGACTTCATGCTAACCCTCTCTCCCTCAAAGACAGGAGAGGAAACGAAAGCCGCCATGTCAAAGGACTTGGCCAAGAGAAAGGGTTTGCCGGGCTGTTTGGCTCCTGGTTAGGGACCCCTGAGAAAAGACTACAGAGCATCCACAAGCCCTCTGAGAGGCCAGCTTTCCTATAGGAATGCCAACTATGGACATTCAAATCAATGGGTTACAGTGCATAAGATTTAGATTAAGACCGGGGGGGGGGGGGAGCAAGATTCAACCCCACCCTTAGCCAGGGAGTCGCCTGCTATGACATTAGCCTGTGACAATTCCATTGGCAACAATGTTTAGAAGGTACTACAAGCACCTTTCTATCACATCCTGAGGAGTTAGAGGCAGCGCTTAACAATATCATTGAGGGCCCAATCCACTTACAAGCCCAGCCTTACGTCTGAACTCTAATGGGGTTCTCCATGCCAATTTGTAGCTGCTTCTTGTATAGTATAAATTCCTGCATATTTCACTGACACGCTATAGCAGGGGTGTCAAACTCAAGGCCCGCAGGCCAGATCCGGCCACTGGGGTGTTTAGATCTGGCCCACGGGACTGCCCTGGAAACAATGGAACAGACTGTGGTGGCTCTGCCAGTGAAAATGGAGTTCAGGAGGGCTGTGCGTGGCTCTCTGGAGCTCTGTTTTTGGCTGCAATGGCCTGCTTCAGCCCTCCATCAGCGAAAACGGAGCTCAGCAGGGCTGCGCGTGGGCTGTAGAACATCGAGCTGGCCATGCCCACCCCAGCCACGGCCCCCTGAGGTCAAACACAACCCTGATGTGGCCCTCAATGAAATCGAGTTTGACACCCCTGTACTATAGGGAGTAAATCAGAAATATGTATTAGCTTTTAGAACGTTATAGCATTTCATTTATATAGCCTTATTCTGATCTTTTTAATAGCCATTTAATTCACTGTGTTTGAATTTTGATTTTCACCCAAAACCCAAAATCTGATATGGACAGCATTTATCTACAATGAAATTTCTCTCACGAAGTCAGCGATCTGCTGCTTTGGATGTTACAGAGAAAAATTGACACAACTTCCTCTTACCAATTCTAAGAACTGCACTTTGTTCTCATAGAGGACTTTAAAAAAATTCCCTTAATTTCCTCATCCACAATATATTCCAGGTGTCTTTGAGGAAATAAAATAAAAAGCCATTAAGGAAAACATATGACAAGGACTTTCCAATACCTTAGGATTAAGGTCAAGAGGCACCCGCCCCCTTCTTCAACTGAGAATGCCTCTAGCAGTTGTGCTGGGAAACTATAAGTGGATACACCAAGCACTGTTAAGAGGTCATTGCTGGGCCTACACAGTGGAAATAGCCATTGTGGCAAAGCATTCATTCTCCTCTTTACCAATTGCATCTGTGGATCACTACCTGGTCTCCCTATTCAAAGACAAAGTCACCTACTAGGATTTTGGAAGCCAGACCTATAGAACAGTCTCTGCATGGAGATTCAGATGATCCCAACTCTGCTGGCTTTCAAGAAACTGGTAAAAAAAACCTGGCTTTTCCCCCCAGGCCCTGGGGCCGGGATGTTGATGGAGCTGGTATGGAGCAGCTGGTGAATGAATGAATGTTTGATTGGGGTCTCAACATGTTCAGGGCCTGGGTATCACAAAAATCCACTCGAGTTCCTCGGCAGGTGGAGAATGGATGACAATCTAGCAACTGAATTATACATTATAACTTAGGGAGTCACAAGTAATACTAAATGGTATAAAATATAAACGGATACAGTGAAGCACAAGTCCCAATGTGGTTTCCACGGACATGAATACATCCAGCAATTTCCCCCTCCCCCTTGCTGCTTTCCAGGTTCCAGTGGTTCCTTATTTTATTTTGGGTAAAGATGTGTTTAAATAAAAAGGAATTGTAACTATGGGGAGATGGTGTGCTGCAAAGTGTATCATCGTGTTTCAATGTCACAGGGCAAACTGCCCCCTTTAGAGACTTGGGTGTAAATGCCAGGAGGCTACAGAGGTGCCAGAGCAATTGCCACAGTTTGTGTTCTGGTAAATTGGCCTCTTGAGGTTCCACATTCCCACTATGCCAGTCATTTTGTGCAAGTCTCCAAAAGAGCTTCTCATCATTCCAAATCTGGCTCCAGAGTTTAGGGTTTCCTGCATTAAAGACTAATCCTCAATGTGTTTACTTGACATTAAGTCCAAGTAAGGGAAATGGGCATTTCTTCCAAAAAGGTCCAAGCTGTCCAATTTCTCAGAAGACAAAGTTATGAGAGAGTGCATATTCAAAGGTCTCAGTAAAGCAAAGGGGGGAAAAAACCCACCTTATTATTAACATCTGATTTTGAATGATTGAATATTTTTAATTTTTAACTTTAACATTTTAATTTTATGTACTGTTTTATATTCTGATGTTTCATCATATACCATCCAGAGTTCTTCGTTAAAGGAGATGGATGGTTCAAAAATGTGAAAAACAAAGAAAGAAAGAAAATATATGAATTCGTTTTTTCAACACATACGTATCCGTTTGCTTACAATGCAGCTAGATGAGAGATATAGATGAGAGAAGAGATGAGACAGATTGTGTGTGCGTGTGTGTGTCTGTGCGTGTGTGTATGCACTCCATTGTACTCAATACAACCTGCTTCTCAGGTAACTGTACAAAGGATCATCCCGCTTATGTTCATGAAAGATATAACTGTTATACCTTGGGAGTTTTACGTATTGGATGTTTCTCTTCTACAGGAGAGATATTGGCCTACGAAGCCATAGATTCCACACTACCACCAAATCAATAGTAAACCAGGCCTCTAGAAGGAATTCCCCTAGTTTTCCTCACTTGAGGCCTTTGGCTGTAGAGGACAAATGCTTCCCACAGTTCATATTCAATCATTTCCAGGACAAAACATAAACATTTTGGTTTATCTCAACAGGAAAAGGTTTATCAACAGCTTTATCTCAACAGGAAATCAAACGATTGGCAGTTCCTGTCTGATACAGTAACAATTCACAAACTGTCGGATAAAAAAAAACCACCTTGATTTCCTAACGTACCTATATCTGAATTACTAGAAACGAAGTTAACCCAGCCACATTCCAGATTTCTGCAAAAAGAAATGCTGCCAATCACTTGCAGGAATTTACTAGTTGAATCAGAAATTGTTAACCACATTCAAATCACATGGTCGTCAGTACTCAGTTCTGTAAGAATGAACTCAGTTTGGCATGAGACACTGGGGGAAAAGCCTTCAGTCATGTGAAAAACCATTTTAAACCTCATCTATTTTGTCTGTCACCCAGTGTTCCAATGTAGTATACTCTAAAGCAGATGTCTCCTAGATTTTTAACCCAGATGCCGTACCATAGGCTTATTGTCAGCAATAGAAGCTGGGCTAAAGGTATCCAAGATAGCATCCATTCTGAGTTTATACTGCATGGCCAATCAGAAATTTTGGGTAATGTAAATAAGCTAAGCTAATATAAAGAAAATTAGTTAAAACTATTCTGTTATATCACTACTATTGTCAGTATGTGTATCAATATTTTTGTTTGTCTATTTTTGTTGTTTTCTTTTCGGCTAATGATATGCCCTGACAATATACTGTCTTCAAAATGCTTATGAATAAAAAAAAACATATACTCAAAAAAAAAAAAAGAAAAGAAATTTTGGGTAAAATTGATAGAAGTGAAAAGGCCTCTGATCTCGCCCCCTCACCCTTTTAACAGCCCTCTGAACCGCCAACTAGCCTCAGAATAAATATAGAATAAATAAATATATCCTAACGCTTAGACCAGTATCTCACTGACTCCATCAAAAAACAGAACCCCCCTAGAATAAAGGGACACACTAGAATTGGATTCTACATATCTGAGGATGATCTTCCTTTCTGGATTCCACATGCACCTCAGGATCAAAGCTCAAATCAGAAGCATCCTGAACTGCACATCTGCACAGAAAGGACCCATGTGAAAACCAGCATGTACACAAACCACACCCCTGAGCTCCCACCAAGGACCAGACCCCCCCCCCTGTAAAACCAAGTTTCTGGAACCAAGTTCTTCTTTGTTCAAATCTCTTTGTTCTTGGGAATAAAATGAATCTCCTCTTTCACAGTAAGTCTGGATTTCATTTTCGATTTGTTGTTGCATCAGCCCGATTCGTGGGAATCCCAAATTATTCTTCTCACAAAATAAAAAAGACAGTTCAGAACAGAAAGTTCTGGATTTCTGAACAGGTAGAAGTATCATGCATGACAGCTGTCCAGTAAGTTTGATTCCTAGTGCCAGTTCTGTTTCCAAAACTCTATTGGCTTTTAGCAGCACACCAGTAAACGGCTGTGTTGAACCAAGAATTTGTGGATGAATCCTCATCAGATCAGAAACATGTGACAGATATTCTGTATGTAAGGAACACATGTAAAAATTGGCAAACATGAGCCTGCATAGGAATCAAGTTACCATACCTCATTTTGTGAATCAAGTTTAAAAAAACTTGCCTGGGGATAAGTACTTTAATTTAAAAAATGGATACATAGAACGCAGCTTTAGACGTGCCTCGTTTTCAACCGACTTTATGATTTTCATGTATTTCTAAGAAATTACAATTCTTAGTAAGAAGTTGTATTCTTGAAATAATTTCTCAAGAAGTGAAAGTCCCATTTTTGAGGAAAATTACCCCTTGAAGTATGTAACTTTCTTGCCATGCTAGACAAAAGAAAGCAAAATCATGACAGTGCAATATTACACTTCTCCTAAAATAACTATGAATTACTGTAGTACTTAACTCGAACTCAAAACATTACTTCACATATCACATTACAAAGTGAAGTTCACATATGACCCATTCAAGGCAATTTACAAAAAGTGAAGTAAGACAACAATACTGAATCAAAGCACCACTGAAAATAGAACGTGCAACAGTAAGAAAAAGAAACACATTTTCTTTTCAAGGCATTTTCAGAAGCTTATCAAAACAATGCTATAGTAATCCCGAGCCAGTAGGAATTTCTCCTTCAGGACTCTATTCCATAGCCTTATGCAATCACAAAATCACTTGCTCTGATGAGGAAAGGAGAAAGTTTCATATACGATAAGAAAAATTAAAGGTATTAAAATGAGAAGCTGGAGCTTCTGATAGCCTGAATGTTTAGAACAGAGTCTGTCAACCTTGGCAACTTTGAGACGTGTGGATTTCGACTCCCAGAATTCCCCAGCCAATTGCTGTGCGACAAGTCCGCACATCTTAAAATTGCCAAGGTTGAGAAACACTGATTTAGAGTCAAGGTTAGTACCTTGAACTGAATCTGGAAGTAAATTGATAGTCGGCACAGACTGGCATCACACCAAGCAAAAATTCCGAATCATCTGCTCTTCAGAACTACCTTAAAAGTAGCCCCATTTATAACAGTAATGCATCTTGGGAAAGCTTAACAGTGGAGGGCTCAGTCAAAGTCTGCCTTCTTCTAGAATGGGACTAAGATTGTGTGAAAGGATGGCCAAGGTCCGCCTGTGACCATTCCAGACAGAGTCCAAGAAATGGTCTGCGTGCTGTTGTAGAGCCTCATCATCTTCTACAGATGAAGTCAGCTGCCTCGACGGAAGGGCAGCTACCAACTCAGTGTTCAGTTCCATGGAATTGGCTGGTGCTGGACCAATGGTGATGGTGTTGCCAGATGGATAGTCTACGCCTCCTGCATTTCCATCAATATTGCTGTTCTCTTACTTCCAGAGGGATCAAAATATGTCTTCTTGAGCTATAAGCAGTAGAAGATCTTCTGAGGGGTTATTAGCCTGGCAGGAGGGTGGCCTGGATCTTAGCTCAGGTCCAAGGGGACCCGAGACCCCACCTCAGGCCCTATCTAGCATTCACCACAAGGAGGTGCCAGGTCATGTAATCTGACCCTTACAGAGTCATTCCCAAAAAGTGTAAGTAAACAGTTGTGCGTGTACCTTTCTGTGAGGTAAGAGTTGGAACTGATATGTATTACATAAGGACACAGAGAGGTAATTTGTTTGACAGAGAACAAAGAAGTGGTAAGAATGGCTGGGTTGAGTGCAGAGGAAGAGAAGGAACAAAATGTGGAAGTAAAAAGGGATGAGGAGAGATGCGTGCAAGCAAGTACACATGATGTGAGACACAAGCCATCAGGATGTCCATAGGGTGTGGTCAAAAAAGTCAAAATGCATCTGGTGTTTGTGTGTGTGTGTGTGTGTGTGTGTGTGAGAGAGAGAGAGAGAGAGAGAGAGAGAGAGAGAGAGAGAGACAGAGACAGAGAGACAATGAGAATGAGAATGAGAATGCATTTTGGCTTTTCTTTAAGCATGCGCTCCACACATTCCTGGAGGTCACCAACGCCATGAAGCTAGAGGAGGAGAGGCAAACTTGGAGGGAACTGCACATCAGTAGGGAGGGCTCCAGCAGTAGCAAAAATGCCCAGCTCTTCTTCCTCTGAACGAAGGACCCCAGCTGGGGGAACTCAGAAACCTCAACAAAGATTTACCTCATGGTGAAAGGAAGGAAGTGAGTGAGTGTGCACAGACAGGGGTCAGGTGAGCTGTGGAAATTCCACAAAAAACCGAATGAAGGGCAAGGGAGCTGCTGAAGAGAGGCCCTGGAGGGTGCAAAGGGCTCTGGAGAGATGGAGGAAGAGGAGGATAATAAAACACTAAAGTCTAACAGTGGTATAAAGCAGAGAAGAAAAAGTAAGCAGAAATAGAAAAGGTGAAGCAGACGCCCAGCGTTTGGATGGATAATTACAGTCACTCAAGGATAATGAAGTGTGTGATTTTACATTTAAAAAAGCCAGAAGCCAAACTACATGAATGAAGCTATAAACAGTCTGAAGTCGGCTGAAAACAGAGTAAGAAACTGAACTTTAGAAACAATTGCCAATATAATTGTAATATAAGGCAACGGACAGACAAATAGAAAAATCAAACTTCCAAAAGACAGAGGAGAATAAATTTGTGCAAATACAGAGGCAAGGTAAAACTGTAAGAAATCAAAATTCACATTCCGATTTGTGTTTCTTTCATACCTGTTTCTGTAATAAAACATTCTTTTTTTAGTAGAAGCCAAACATGTCTTGTCAGATCTGTAACATGCCTAAAAACATCCTGTGACAGATGGACCACAAGAAGTTGTAGACAACTCTTTTGCTTCTCACTCTCACACATATCATCGATCAAGGAGCTCTTAAGAGCTGAATTTTATCAGCTTAGATAATATGAGGCTTTCCTGGGACCAGCTGTGCATTCCAGTGCCTCTCTCTCCTCATCCACTCTGATTATTTGAATTAAATTGGCTAGTGATTCAAACTTGGCTCCCTGACAGGGATTTTTTTCTAACACTGGCCAATAGGCCATTCTCCAAGCTGTCAACCAGTTGTGGCTCCATCCAAAACAGATGATGTTCTTCTTGAAAACTTCAGCAAACTATATTTTCTGGACTATAGGCACTTTTGCTTTCATTCAGTTCCAAATAGGAGCTATAGATTTCTACTGCCTTCCCAGGACTGAGTTAGACCTGAGGATCACTTGCATATTGAGGGCATCTTGATCCAATCTCCAAATAAGCTTCTCCAAGTTGATACGAAGATATCTAAATAGGATAAACCACAAATCTTTCTCAAATCTCTAAGGTCAGCATAATCAGGCTGCAAAAAAAAAGAAAAAGATCACAAGTTGGCAAGAAAGAAACACATTGTGGAGTCCTTACTGCTCTCTGAGCCTGTTTGTTTTCTTGATATACTAAACCAGCTGTGTAAAACTCAATTTCATTAAGGGCCGCATCAGGATTGTGGTTGACCTCAGGCAGCTGGGTGGGGCATGGCTGGGATAGCGGCTTGGCTGGGATGGGAGTGGCCAGCTCGATGTTGCTTGTGTCGGGGAGGCACCTAAGGGGGCCCGGGTGGGGCTGGGGGGATTTCAGTGGAAGGAGGAGAGACCAGTGTGAGTGCCAAACCCTCCTCTACCAGAGGAGCTTTGCCACCCCCCTCAGGCCATGTGGAGCACCCCCAGATGGTGTTGCAGGCTGTCCGGAGCCCTGGGCAGTGGAGGGCAAGCACCCAGTCGGCCCTCGAGCTCCAGGCACCAGAACCCCACAGCCCAGCCCAGCCCCCCTTCCCCAAGGGGGCTCCTGGCTACGCTTACCTCCACTGCTGCTGCTGTGCTCACTCTCCTTGGCCAGGTTGCTCATGGTGTGTGCAGGAGGGCAAAGTATGTGGATCAAAGGAATCCTCAGCAATAGGATGGGAGACCACCAGGAGAGGTCAGGAAGAGGGGGGAGGGGATGGCAAAAGGGCAGCAGTGCTGCTGGTGGCCAACTGCTAAGACAGGACTTTCCTCAGACCCTCCTCTCTGCTTCTCATTATAATCTCCCTCCCTCCCTTTCTTTACCCTTTTCTTCTTTTTCCTTCTTTCTTCCTTCTCCTTTCTTCTTTTTCCTTGCCCTCTTTCCTTCTTTTTCCTTCCTTGCTCTCTTCCCCTTTCCTACTTTTTCTTTGTCTTTCCTCTTTCGCTTTCTCCTTTCCCCTCCCTTCTTGGATGCTCAAATGCAAAAGGAGATTTCTCTATGCCTCCTTGCCTTGTGATCAAATGCCACTTTTGTTTGTGGTCACTTAAAAGACTGAGAACAAAGCAGACTCAGTTTCTCCTGAGTTTGCATTTAGTCAGGGTGTCCAGACAACAGTACAGTAAAACTGTTAAAATGGTGGGTGTGATAGTTGATCAGAGCTCCTCTATTTTTTATGTGCAACAGCTTTGCACTTAGGAATAGAGCTACGTTAGTTGCTTTTCTATTAATGCATAATCCTTAAAAGGTCTCTCCTGTAGGGACCCTGCATGGTTTTGTTGGAAGTTAAAACCCACCCCTCTCCTAGAAAAATGAAATATTTTAGGATATACAAAAAAAGTCAGAATATTTTCCCTAAAAGAGAAATAGAAACTCAGAGAAATAGAAACTCAGAGGGAGAAACTCACCCCCCCCCCACCTTTGTTAATGGGCCATTAAGGCCTGAGCCAGTCTATTCTACATAACAAAGATCTACCTCCTTCAGG
>JANHFL010010578.1:2362-12440 GCA_032468155.1 Oxyrhabdium leporinum
GAAGACTGCTCTCCTGTCTCCCCTGGTCCTTCTCTTCACTAGACTAGCCAGGCCCAGTTCCTGTAACCGTTCTTCATATGTTTTAGTCTCCAGTCCCCTAATCATCTTCATTGCTCTTTTTCTAGAGTCTCAACATCTTTTTATAGTGTGGTGACCAAAACTGGAGGCAGTATTCTACGTGTTGTTTTACTAAGAGTGATATTAGTACCTCACTTGATCTTGATTGTATCCCTCTGTTAATGCAATTTAGGATTGTGTTGGCTTTTTTGGGCTGCCACTACACACTAGTGGCTCATGTTTAATTGGTTGTCCACTAAGACTCCAAGATGCCTCTCACAGTTACTGCTAGTAAGCCTGGTTTCACCCAGTCTATATGTGTACTTTGGATTTTCTTGCCTAAGTGTAACCTACATCACACCAGCCCACCATACTTTATACCACCCCTTTTCTGTCAAATTCCCTATGTGTTTTGCGTCATCTTCCAAGTGACTTGCTTCTTGAAGGTCAGTTGCTTTTGGAGATGCCATTTTGGTCTTGGATATTGATCAGCCAGTCTCTTTCGTGGATGTACCGGATCTATTTTCAGAGCTCATACTGAACAGTCTGTTTGGAAATGTCATTCACCTTCAGGGCCCAAATGGTGCAAGGAAGTGAAAAATTGAACACTTTGTTTGATTCATGAAATTACAACACTCCTGCGTATGCTTCCCCCCTCTCTCCCTTTCAGTATGAGCAAATGTTTTTTCTTCTCAGCCTTCGTACACCTTTCAGTGTCAAAATGGAGCAGGATATGTTTTTATAAGGAAGAAATTGTCAGTTTACCCTTTTTGTGATGCCATCTGTCATCTTCCAACATAGTTGACACTGAGCAGGAGATTAAGGGAGCCTTTTAAATTATTAAATGCATATTGCGCCACAAAGTTTTCTTCTGTGTAACAGCCAGCCTGCCTAGCAATACAAGCAATATAGAGAAGGAAGAATGAGGAGGTTGGGACTATTTTTGTCCTACATTTGGAATTTGGGGGGAAAAGAACTCCTGTTTATGTAGAAAAGTATAAGTATAGGTACTTACCATAATTAAATTGAGCCCAGAATTTAAATTGCTAAGTGAGAAATTTGTTAAGTGAGTTTTGCCTCATTTTACAACTTTTTTTTTTACTACATTTGTTAAGTGAATCACTGCAGTTGTTAAATTAGTAAAACCATTGTTAGGGAATCAGGACTTCCCTATTGACTTTGCTTGTCAAAAGGTTGCAAAAGATGATCACATGACCCTGGGACACTGAAACCGTCATAAATATGAACTAGCTATCAAGCTTACAAATGTCAATCACATGAACACGGGGATGCTGCAACGGTCGTAAGTGTGAAAAATGTTTTTTCAGTGCCATTGTAACTTTGAACAGTCACTAAATGAACTGTTCTAAGTCGAGGACTACCTGCATAGCCTTTATTCTTCAAACCTGAACTGGATTAAATCCTGAGCTATCATCTCCAGTTTAATTCAGTAAGATTAGCTCTTTCAAGAATGGACTGAATCTTGGGAGAGAAATACTTACTTGTATTTTAACTTATTTGTAAAGGAGGAGGAGGAGGAGGAAGAGAACAAGAACAATCAGCTTCGTTCTTGTCACTATTTAATGGAACTTCCAATCCTGAGATATGACTGGAAAATTTCTTACTGCCTTCAAAAAATGTGGTGAAATGCATATCTCCTTCCGTACTTTCTGCC
The DNA here is from genome assembly GCA_032468155.1 of Oxyrhabdium leporinum. Taxonomy (NCBI): domain Eukaryota; kingdom Metazoa; phylum Chordata; class Lepidosauria; order Squamata; family Cyclocoridae; genus Oxyrhabdium; species Oxyrhabdium leporinum. The sequence continues at coordinate 4,095 of JANHFL010010578.1, forward strand.
CAGAAGAAGGTACATTAAGAAATACCATTTTTAAGTGGGGTCTCTTCTTGATGTGTCAAACCTCATCTTACCACACCTCAAAATGGCAGGAAATTGTATCACTGAAGGTCAGCCCCTACCTTGAGAAGGATAGCAAAGAGGATCAAGGTCTGCATACAGCTCTCAAACTCTCTGATTGTAAAAGTTAGCCCAATCCTAGGTTAAAATCTGTTTTCTAACTTCATGTCATTTTAGTTTTCCTCTAAAACAGGGGTGTCAAACTCAAGGCCCATGGGCCAGATCTGGCCCACAGGGTGCTTAGATCTGGCCCGTGGGCCTGCCCTGGAAACAGCAAAGCACCAGCCCGCGGTGCCTCTGCCAGGGAAAACGGAGCTTGGCAGGGTGTGTGCGGCCGCCCCGAGCTCTGTTTTCGCTGGCAGCGGGTTTCAGTAGGTCATCGCGGCCAAAAAGGGAGCCTCGACGAGTGACATGGAGCTGGCCCCACCTCCCCATCCTGGCCCCCAATCCCTCGAGGTCAAACACAACCCTGATGCTGCCCTCAATGAAATCGCGTTTCATTGCTTAATGTTTCACCCCTGCTGTAAAAGGTTTCTGGCTTTCCACTACATTCGCAGTGTCAAATGGAATCCTTTCAAATTCCTTTTGATTTCTGAATTGGTTTTATTCTTACAAGATGTTGATGATTTAGTTTCAACAAATTCTCACATTTGCTAGTAAAAAATGCTCGTTCAAAATACCCATTTGAAATTTGAATGTCAGAACAGCCTGAATTTTACAGATATTTCTTTCAGCAAAACCCATTGCTCGTAATCCAATTGATTTGGCTGAAAGTGAAAAAGCGTGGATTTAAATCAATGCAGATTTCCAACACTTGACGTAGAGCCAGCATAAAAGATGGTTGTATGATTCTAAATAATAATGGGATGTTCTTTTGAGAAAAAGGTCAGGACAAAAAGGGGTATGGTTATGTATTTTAAAGCTTGGAGAAGGAGGAAGAGATGACAAACTAAAACAAACAAACAGACAGACACAAAGACACACATTGTGTATGTGTATGTATTGTTTGAATTGGCTTCTTTGTATTGTTGATCTTGGACAGAGATTCTGTATAAATATTGTGATTAGTTGCTGTAAGGTTAATTTTGTTTCCAAAAATGAAGATATTACATGGTAGGTCTTTTAGGCTAGCAATTTCCTTTCCTGTTACTAACACTATACCAAGCTTGCCCTTGCAGTTGATTGAATATAATATATCACATCTATTATTCCTGATGAAAACAGCATTTTGACCCCTCAGGGTGGGGTCAAAAATGTCAGGATGCCAGGCGCAATAGCTCAACTGAAACCTACCCCTTTGAATATGTGTTGACATCACAGCCACATATAAAGGGATGCAGTCAGATCTGTTGTATTGGCATTTTTAACATACATGCTCTGTGGAAATCTGTGAACCAAACTAATGTCAAACTACACAACTTTTGGTCATTGGGTATAGTTGAAATATTGAGTGTATATTGAGCGTATATGGTGGATACATTCAAAAAATATCTGTATATCTTAGAAGCTAAACTGTTTCATGCCATTCTTTTTAACCACAAACTCATCCCAGACAGTCTCTAGCATCCCAGTTCATACAGCATTTAAAAGAGTTTGCCAAAGTCTTCATATTTCTTCATAAAGGGCTTGAGGGTTACAAGAAACGAATAGGCCTGTCCTTCAGTTATTTTCAGAAAAATCCTGCATGTAATGCCAATTCATCGGCTGGGTTCATCCCACATATTAGCCTACGTTAAAATGATCTTGGATAGTTTGGGGTTCAGTATGCAGCAGAATAGCAGAATGTTGAAGGGACCTTCTAGGGGGTTGGACTAGTCTTCTAGTCCAACCCCCTGCTCAGGCAGGAAACCCTATACCTGTGATGGCGAACCTATGGCACGCATGCCAGAAGTGGCATGCAGAGCCATCTCTCCAGGCACATCAGCCGTCGCCCAGAAACATGCACCGGCCAGCTGGTCTTCTCGTGCACATGCGCACCAGAAACCAGAAGACCAGGTGGCTGGAACACATGTGCATGCTGGAAACTGGAAGCTCAGCTGCTCTTCCGGTTTCCGGGGCTCCCGTGTGCACATGCTCTCCCGTTTTGGCACTTGGTACCCAAAAGATTTGACCACACTGCCCTATACCATTTCAGAGAAATGGTTGTCCAATCTCTTCTTAAAAACTTCCAGTGTTAGAACATCCCCAACTTCTGGAGACAAGTTGTTCCATTGATTAATTGTTCTAACTCTCAGGAAAATGTTCCTTAGTTCTAGATTGGTTCTCCTATCGATTAGTTTCCATCCATTGCTTCTTGTCCTGCCTTCTGGTGCTTTGAAGAATAGGCTGACCCCTTCTCCTCCATGGCAGCCCCATAGATATTGGAAGACTGCTACCATGTCACCCCTAGTCCTACTTTTCATTAAACTAGACATACTCAATTTCAGCAATGGTTCTTTATATGTTTTAGTTTCCAGTCCCCTAATCATCTTTGATCATACGTCATTGGAACTCAACCAGTGTTTTAGCATCTAATGCGAACCAGACCATGATAAGGTCAGTGACAGCATCAGAAGAGATCCTGGAGTCCTTGCTGAATGGAGGAATCTCACAGCTTCAGCATCTTTGACACAGGACAGTTCAACTTCCATTTAAAAACATTTAATTGAGCAGGTGATCCATCTACCAGGGCAGTCTATTTCATGAATAACATTTCCCATTCAATAGCTTTTTTCTTTAATTCTAATCTCTTTTCCTAGCCTCCAACCTAGTCCTCTACAACAGGTTTTCAGACTTTTTCAGGCCACAGAACTGGTTAAGTTTTTAAGAAAACTTATTTAACTTAACAAGTCTGATCATAGGTAAATCTCTAGTGAAAGAAAATGGAATATGTTTACTAATACTTTGGCTGATGGGATGGGATAGTCCCAATTTCACATCATAATCTATATAGAACTTTTTGGAAAATGAGCGAACCAAAGCTGGCATCCATCTCTGGATTATAGAAGTGAAATTATTTTTTTTAACCAGGGGAAAAAAGGGGATTCAGAACGAACCCTTCTTTTTTTTTTTTTACTGGCACATTGCAGGATTAAGAGAGAAATGACACTTTATTATAGGGATAATTTCTGTGTCCTGCAGCTAATACTATAGAACAGAATGTGATCAAACAAAAAAAAGATGTTAATATGGGAGAAGAGAACTCGGGTGATTAGTTAAATATCAGATTGAGGATTGGATTAGGCTCTAAGAAAAATTCATCCAACAATCCCTTCTAAATTGTGCTAATCCAGTGATCTACTATTTTCCCACTAAGCAAACTAACCTCAGGCAGTCCTTGACTTACCACGATTTGTTTAGCAACCATTCAAAGTTACAACAGCACTGAAAAGGGGACTTGTGACCAGTCCTTGCAATTACAACTGTTGCAGCCATCAATTTTGTTCTTTCAAACTTCACTCTCAAAAGTCCAAATATGGCTCCCTGTCTGAAGAAGATTGGTGACCTCCTGGTGAGATGGAGCAAGCCTAACATAAATGTACCATACAGCCTTATAATATATCACATAACTTAACCATACTGTATTATTTTATATTTGTGTATGTGTGTACGTACAGTATATGTGTATGCATGTGTATATGTATATGGTATAGTGTGGCATGTAAGCTTAGACACTTTAGTAGTTTATGGTTCAGAGGTGTGTGAAGCCAGAAAATTAAACAATGCAAAAAACAGGTTAAGCATAGCACGTGAATGCAACATATTGTGTTTAGAGTAGGTTTCATGGCTCAGGGTAGAGACAGGTTTGGCAGGCAGAAAATCCCAATTTTAAATAATCAAACAATGCATGATGAAACACATCCATCTCTGTGTTCGTGTAAAGCCAGAGAAAGTAACCTTTTATGCACTAGGAAGCATCACACCGAAAATAAGAATAAACATTTTAAAAATTTCCTGAGTCTTGAGCAATTACCAGATTTTTCATTCTCATATACAGGCTTCTCTGAGAGGAGAAAAGAGACAAAACAAAATATGGATCATGACATTACAAACATTCTGTGACTTAAACATTTGTGTCCAAAAAGGCTGGAGTTTGCATTGTGGCATCTTGGCATATGTTTCATAACTTTGATGTCATTGCAATTTGCACCATGCTTTCATGTGAGAATGCTGAATTTTCACATAATCTCTTGTAACAATGAGACTTTGCTTTGATAACTTATGGGTTCTTGTGTGAGACCTTCAAAACCTTACAAGATCTGCTGATCTCATAATGATTTTGATCATGCTCAAATTATTAGATTAAATTGGAACAAGTAACATGGAAGTTCAGTAGATACCACTTAGGGGAGCTGCAGATAAATTGGTATCCATACCCTGGAACAAAGAAGAGTTGGCTGTTTGGAGCAATGATTTAAGCTGAGATATATCTTTATCCAGAGCCCTTATATTTCAGTGATATAGCTCACAGAGCATGTAAGCAGTCAAAGGTTTAAGCTACTACCTTTCCACTAATTGTAGAAATCAATGCATCAAACTGGAAAAGACCTTGTTGTGTGCCATCAATAGTGACAAGCAAATAATGTGACCAAGGGCTCATCCTCCCATAGAATATCTCTGCTCCCTTCATGATCTTACAAGGTTATGCCTCCATGACATTTTAGCTGTTTGTTGTTTGATGTCTATAGCTACCGATCTCCACAAACGACCCTGGGCAGCTCAAATATTGTTTTCATCTCATCATCTCATCTTTACCTGCTGCAGAGGCAGCTTAATTCATCTTTAGAGGCAAAATAGTTTTCTCCTCTTCTCCTAGCACCACTTTCAATGTATGAATGATTTATAGTGGTTCATTGATAAAGTTGGTGATAATATAGTCAGGTAATCTGGCCAGTACCTATTGCTCATCTGAGGACGTTGTGGGCATGTCATCTTTCCTAGGCCACTGGCAACTGCCCTTCCTGGCTCTCTTGGCTTCAAATGCAGGACAAACCGAACACCTGGCTTCCACAGTGACATCAACCTGCGTAATGCCTGACCTGTGCTTTGGAAAATGCCAGTCTGACATTTCCATATTAGCTTGCTTTTCAAAGAATACTAGCCCTGTTTATAAACACAAGGAAGGGTAGTAGCCCTTTATGTAAGAAAACAGAACTAGTGTTCCCCATTCCCTAGAGAAAGCACTAGTCTACACTGTAGATTTATTTGTTTTATTTCTGTTTTTGCTTTAATTGGGGGTGGGGGAGATGTTATTTCACCTAGCCGCACAATACTACTAGGTGCTGCTGGCCATGAGCATTCACTGCCAGCATGGACATTTGTTTGAACATCCATCTATGTGAGATAAATGGGAGCAGGGATGAAAGTTGCAAGAGTTCTGTCCCAGGTCACAAGCACGTTTATATGGCAAAGGGAGAAAGAGAGAGAAGTTGACTATTCCTCATAATCCCTCCACCATGTTGGTGACCTGAAACATGGATTATTTATGAAGTCTTCTGGAAGAAAGCAGAAAACTTGGGCAAAAGAACACAACTTTTAACTGATAAAAGAGAATGTAAATGAAATCTCAAGAGCCAAATGGGTGTAGTGGTTAAGGCAACAGGCTAGGAGCTACTGTCAGGATCCTGCGTTCTAGTCCTGCTTTAGGCATGAAGTCAACTGGGTGAGTTTGGGCCAGCCTCTCTCTTAGTCCTAGAGAGAAAAAGGCAAGGACAAACGACTTCTGAAAATAGTGCCAGGAAACCTAGAGGAATTAGTCGAGGCAGTCACCAGAAATCAATAATGACTCACATTCCCCCAAATTTCAGCCCTGGGAAAAGAAGGGAGCCTAAGAAACATTTAATGTCATGTCATGTTATAAGAAAGGACAGAAAAAACTTGGCACTCTGCGATAAAGCAGAGTCTAATAGACCTTATGTTATGAAGTTTTATTTCCTGACCTAGCCAACCTTGATGTACTAACAACTGTATCCAAAAGTAATCAAGGGACATGCTAGAGGAGTGTATTGGTTGAAACAAAGGGACATATTTAGGCAATTTGAAAGGTATCTGAATCCTCCATCCCACTCTCCCATCCCCAAATCACTCAATTCCAGTAATGCTGACAGGCGAGGGGAAGGAAACATAATCAAAGTAATCCACTATTTGCGGCCCTTAAGTTGTCCTGAATTACAATTGCAAGAGCAGTACCCCTTCCCAGCCCTGTTGCTAAGAAAGAACTGGACTCAGTCATCAGGCAATGTAATTTATGCTGGTGTATTTTTCTGCTGAGTGAAGAACTGAAGGGATGTATTGTAAGGTGATTATGGGGTTTTTTGCCATTTATTTAGGACTTTTATATAGGTAATCCTTGTTTACTAACTGCCTTATTTAGTGACCATTGTAGTTTTAATAGGATGAAAAAGTAACTTTGTGAGCAATCTTTGCATTTACAACATTCACAGGACTATTAATCAAGGGTAACTTGAAGATCATCACAGTTTCAATTAGTGACTGCTTCACAATGATTGAATTGCTGGTCCCAACTGAGGTTATAAAATGAGGACTACCTATAGTGAAAAGGCCTTAGTTTAAGGATAGACCACATCACTGCATCCAAGTTCTCAGTTTCTAACTTATCTGGTGAAATTCAGAGACAATGTGGTTCAATGTTAACCCTCTGCAGTCACAGAAGCTTTCTGGTGAATTTAGCCCAATCTTTCTCTCTCACCCCAACATAGCAAATAGAGCTTTATGGCAAAAATAGGAAGAAGGGGGGCTATTTGAATGAAAGGTGAAATATACAACCAATAAATAAACATATTCAATTATAATAAGTATAGTTCAATATCTTTGTCTAACCTCATGAAAATCAAGAACCTAAGAAAAATAACACAGGGAAAGACCAAAAAAGGCCCCAAACAAATACAGAGGAAATTAATATATTTAATCAAATTGATGAAGGGAGCAATAAAATTGGTGCTTATTGAAAGGAAATCCATAGAATTACAAACAGATCTTCATGGTAAAAGGCATCAAAAAGTAAAGAAACAGTCTTACAAACAAAAAGAACGAAAACCTTACTATGTCTTATGTTCTTTTATTAAATTGCAGTTTAGAACCTTTGTTCTGTCCATCATACTACCTTAATTTAATCACAATTATTTATATCCTTTCAGGTCCAACAGGAACAGTAAAGGGAGACATTACATCTGAAACATCCTCCAATACTGCAAGTAAACAGAATATGACATCAAGTAGTGTATACACCAAATCAGAAACAGACACATTTCCTAAAGAGAGCAGAGTACCGGACAATTTAATTACACTCAGCTCTACAAAGGCGATTACCACTTCAGATATGACCACGTTACTAACCACAACAAAAGCAACATCGGCTTCTACCTCACAGAGTATAGCATTCTCCACACCTTTGCCAGAGACCACCATATTTGAATCCATCACATCAGAAAGAGCTACAGCTCCTCCAGAGAGCACTACAGCTTCAGGAAAGAGTAGCATGGTGACTTCTCCCATTATGGAAACCACACGTATGATTCCAGAGAGCATAGCAGTCTCCGTAGCATTCCCAGCAACCACCTTGACTGCGTCCACCACGTCACAAACTGCCACCTCTGTCCAAGAGACCACAAAGCCCTCCAGCTCTTCCCCAGAGAGCTCCTCAATTACTATCAGCAGTACAACAAAAACCACTACTCAACTTCCAACGGCCAAGGAATACTTAACTACTTCTCCTCAAAGCAGCACGTTGGAAACCACAACAGCAACAGCCATTTCTCCCCCAGAGACCACAATGACCTCCAGCTCTATGAAGGCTACTAGCTCTTCAGAAACCACTACGCATCATTCTATCACCACGAAATACTTAGCTACTTCTAAAGAGGTCACCACACCTGAATCCATCACATCAGAAGCAGCCAGCTCTGCAATGAGTACAGTGCCTTCTACGGCATCAGAAAAGAGCACAGTAACTTCTTCTATTTCCGAAACCACAACACCAACTCCAGAGAGCGCAGTGTCCTCTACGGCTTTTTCAGAGACTAGCATGACGCCATCGAGTTCGCCAATGACCACTGCTTCTGCTTCATCAAGTAGTGTGACATCTAAAGCTCCCGCAACCAGTTCACAACTTCCCTCTACCCCCGAGCAAACGTCCACCTCTGCCACAGAGACCACAAATCCCTCCAGCTATTCCCCAGAGAGCTCTTCAATTAGTAGTAGTACCACAGAAACAACTACTCAACTTCCAACGGCCAAGGAATACTTAACTACTTCTCCTCAAAGCAGCACGTTGGAAACCACAACAGCAAC
>JANHFL010010583.1:29400-43886 GCA_032468155.1 Oxyrhabdium leporinum
GGGGGTTGGGGGGGGGGAAAAACCCCATCTTGAAAGATCTGAAACTATGCAGCGCTTTAAAAACACGGTTGATGCAGCCAGAGCCGATGCAGGCCAAAGAAAACAGGAGGATTACTGTCTCCCGGCTCTGTTAAAGGTGCCGTTTCGGCTTGCAACGGCACAATGTTTACTTAAGAGACATATCACCGGATCATTGTCAACAGGCAAAGGTCAAGATGGTATGGTAATAAAAGGCACTTTAAATTTCTTAACAATGAATTGTTGGTATGTACGCTGTTTGCTGTGTGAAGTCAGGGCTGGTGGGTTTTTTTTCTGTGCTTTTTTTTTTTTTTAATCAGGCCACAGTCTGAAAGGGGAGATGGATCCTGCGTTGTGGATGTAGTAGGCAATACCCGGATCGGTGTAAAATACTTTTTGCACATCAGGAGTACCAATCCTCACCCTTCAATTTAGGAAGCCCTGTCCTCTCTGGGTTGAAATCGACGTATTGATTTTGAGCTGAAATTGAAATCAAATATCTGGGGGGATTCATGTTCTCAAGTCGCCGACAGGTAGCCCTCTCCTGATGACTCCAGTTCAGCCAGTTTGCAAAGCGAGACAGTCGTTAAGTGAGTCACGCCCAAATTTATGCCCTTTTTTTGGAGAGTGGGGGGCCACGGTTCTTAAACAAATAGCACAGTTGTTAAGCGAATCCAGCTTCCCCCCACTAGCTCAAGGACCCCGAGATGCTGCCACCGGGTGTAATTTACACACCAGTTGCCGAGCGCCCGGATTTTAGTCACGCGATCGCAGGGACGCTGCAATGGTTGTAAGTGCGAGGACCAGAAGTAAGTCGCTTTTTCCAGTGCTCTTGTAACTTCAGACGGTTGCTAAATGAACGGTGGTAAATCAAGGACTTCCTGTAAACAGTTTCAAAATGTTGGGGGTGGGGTTTCCCTTGAAATTAGAAGACAATCAACAGAATTGCTACCAATCACTGGGAACAATAGCCGTCCCCCCCATCGGTTCTGGGTCTTGGCAGCTGCCCAACCTTGCTGCATTCCAGAACTGGTCCTGCAACATCCTCCCCTAATTTTTCCAAACAAACTCTATTGATGCTGTAAATGGCCGTCCCGGAATGAAGAATGCAGCCTTTATTTTAGAAACTCGGTTCCATTTATATCATATTTTCCACGTCGCTTTCTTTTGTGATTTTTGACCTCCCCCAGCTGGAAGGAGGGTGGTGGTGGGGGGAGAATCTTGAACAGTTAAGTCTGTTCTTACAAAGAAGCAGAGGTGGGATTTGTGCTGTGTTGAGCCAAGATTCGAATCTTGCCTTCCAAAACAGAATTGTTTTCTCTTCGCATCCACACTGGCTGAAAGGAAGTTCACGAAAAATATACAGTTCTTCCACTGGGAATGAGCTGTAGTCAAAGCCTGATGTTTGTGGTTAGGGAATTAAAAAGATTGTGTATCACAAATCAATCCGGTAGCACCTTTTCCTATTAACGCATTTTATTTAAAAAGCAGAAACTTCTACAGCAGGGGTGTCACACTCGATTTCATTGAGGGCCGCATCACGGTTGTGTTTGACCTCGGGGGGCTGGGGTGGGCATGGCCAGCTCAACATCACTCGTGTCGAGGGTGCATGTGGTTCGAATGCTCTGCCAACCCTCTGCCAGTGAAAATTGAGTCTGGTAGAGCCGCGTGCGGCCCTGCAGAGCTCCGTTTTCTCTGGCTGTGGCACCGTGGACTGGTCCTTCGCTGTTCCCAGGGCGGCCCCGTGGGCCAGATCTAAGCATCCCGTGGGCCAGATCCGGCCCGTGGGCCTTGAGTTTGACATCCCTGTTCTACAGAGTCTGGCTTCAGAGAAACAGGCTAGGCTAAAATGGAGCTGGGTAGGAGTCTAGTTCAGCGCATTGTGTGAACCGTCCTTCTGTTAAGTGGGGAAGGTGCTTGACCAGAACAGAGAAAGGCTGATCTCTGGGTTACTTTGAGTGAGACCCTCTCAGCCCAACCTACCTTACAGGGTCGTCGTTGCAGGGAACTAAGGGCAAGGGTGCCTCTTTGAGCCTCTGCATGATATGGTGATCAAATAAATAAGAGTTTGGCTATCACAAGTTACATATGTCTACCGTACCATTTGCTGGCCCTACCCATGGTTGAAAGATCTCAGACCTTGGTGTTCTCTGGAGAATCTCACTCGGGATTCGGTGTCTGCTAATTCATTTAGTGACTGTTCAAAGCTACAAAAGCACGGAAAAAAAAGTGACCTGACAACTGGTCTTCGCACTTACAACCTTCACACTTACAACCTTCGCACTTACAACCTTCGCACTTACAACCATGCATCCCCATGGTCATATGATCAAAATTTGGGCACTTGGCAACTGACTCATATTAAATTATGACGGCTGCACTGTCCAGGGGTGACAGGACACCTTTTGTGACCTTCTGACAAGCAAAGTCAATGGGACAGCCAGGTTCACTTAACGACTACGTTACTAACTTAACAACTGCAGGGATTCACTTAACAACCGTGGCCAGAAAGGTCGTAAAATGGGGCAGAACTCCCTTAACGACTGTCTTGCTTAGCAATCGAAGCTTTGGGCCCAGTTGTGGCCGTAAATTGAGGATTACCTGTATGTTAAGCTGAGGAAGTTCCCTGGGTGATTTTCTCAGCCAACCTACCTTGCAGGGGTGTTGTCGTGGGGCAAATTGGGGAGTGGGGGATAGATACCTCTTTGGGGGTCCTGGTGGAATGGCAAGTTAGATATGTAGCAAATAGGATGATGCACTAAGATCTCATAACCAACATAAAGCACAGAATTTAGACCTGCGGTTCAACTCCCAGAATTCCCCATAGTTGACTGGGGAATTCTGGGAGTAGAAGTCCGCAGGTCTTAAAGTTGCTACAATTGGCCACCCCTGCAACTAGGCTATTCTTCCTATTTTGCCTGCCAGATTTTCCCATACAAATCAATTCTGTCTGCTTATTTTGACTAGCTTGCACTTACTCCTCCCAAATGGACTAGGATCATCCATCAATATTTGACAATGACCTCTGTGAATGTATGAACCCAGACTGTAATAATCACAATAAGGCTGTCGTGACAATCGATTACATCCAAGGCAGGCAAAGATTTGCTAGCGACAGGCAGCAAGAGCCCACCGCTAAATTACTGTAGTAATTTATAAGCCAGAGTTGCTTCACAATTGCAAGGTTCCCGCGTGTCCGGAGGGAAAAACAATGACATCCGCCGATCCATGGAGAAGGGAAAAAAAAAAGTGTGAAAGGGACCTGCCAAAAGTGCTTTTTCAAGAGGCAGCTGGACTTTCTGGTTTTTCTTTGAAGACATTTCGCTTTTCATCCAAGGAGCTTCTTCAACTCTGACTGGATGGTGGGCAATGAGCCAATCGGAGAGTAAGAAGCTTCTTGGATGAGAAGCAAAACATCTTCAAAGAAAAACCAGAAAGTCCAGTTGCCTCTTGAAAAAACACCTTTGGGACAACCCTGCCCTGGACGACTGAGCATCTCCATAGACGTGTGAAAGGGTCATTCAAAACCCGCTGACTTTTTCAGAGCCTGGGAAAGCCTCTGACCCCCACCCACCCCGGGCAGAAAGCCCACAAAGACTACATTTACACAACCCCCTTCCATATTAACCCGATTGCTGGGTCTGCAGAACACAATGGGCCGGCTTTGCCCATCTCGCCGCAGTCCGGATTTAGACTTAGACTTAGGCTAACTTTATTGTCACTTTGAATGTAGACTAGTCGCCATACATTAAAATGAAATTTTGTTGCGTATAGCTCTCAAAGGGTCGCCACCTCCAATATACACTACATAGACATGACAAAATAAAATAAAATAAAATTATGCATATACCCACATATATTCTATGACACAGAAAAAGCCAGCCGCTTCTGTGCAAATACAATTCTAACTGTAGTTAATACATACAAATTAGATAGGCATTTTCTTTAAGCTTAATACTCAATAAATAACTTGCACAGAATTGGAAAATTGAAATGATTTCTAGAGAAGAAAGTGTGATTAGAAAAATACTAGAATGTGTGATGATTGATAAAATGAATGATATATAATTAGCAAATATTAATATAGGAATAGAATTGTATTTTTAATTATCTTTGCATATATTTGTACCCAGACGACACACCGTGTAATGGAAGATTTGTAATAAAATAAAATAAAATAAATTATTACAAAAAAAAAAAGAAATAGCGGAGTGATTTCACGTAGTCACTCTGTCAAAAAACGAGCGGTGCGGTGGCCCAGAGGTGGAGCTCTCTCCTCACAATCAAGGAGGCTGTGAGTTCGATCCTAGCTGGAGGCAGATATTTCTCTCTCTGGGCACACTGAGAATATATCTGCTGAATATAACTCCGCATTGGCAACAGGAAGGGCATCTGGCCAGTAAACACTCAGCACCTTTCGGTTGCCCAGACTTCACCCCGCAAGGGATTATGGGGTCATTAAATGAAGATGATGACTCTGTCAAAGAATGAAATAAGTTTGGTTTGGCACGATCTGCTTTCAGCAAACCCGTGCTGGCTACTAGCTATAACTTTATTTGTACCAATAAAGGAGTATATTAGTAGCTCAGGGTTGAAATGAGGGCGGTCAGAAGACAAGAAAAATTCTTTAGTTTCACAACATGTAGCAATAGCACTTAGACTTATATACTACTTCTCAGTGCTTTGCAGCCCTCTCTAAGTGGTTTACAGAGTCAGCCTCTTGCCCGCAACAATCTGGGTCCTCATTTTACCCACCTTGGAAAGATGGAGGGCCGAGTCAACCAAGGATCGAACTGCTGAACTGCAGCCAGCAGTCAGGAGAAATAGCCTGCAGTACTGCATTCTAACCACTGCACCACCATGGCTCATATAGACAGGTTTGACCATAGTTTCAATTGGGAAAATGTGACCATCCTAGACCAGGCCAAGTCCGAAAATGCCAGGGGATTTCTAGAAGCCTGGCACTCTGACAAATCAGCCATCAACAGACACATAGACATGAACAACATCTACATACTGTGCGAATTGAGAATCAACCAGTCCAAAAGAGAAAAAGATTCCAGCACATCTCCATTAGTAATCAGCACCAGGTCAGCATAGATTAACTCCAAGGTTAATATCAGACCAACAATCAAGTCAACAAGACCCCAATCAAGAAATTGCCAAAGAACCAACAGTAAACAGCCCAATAAAAGAATCTGTAAGACCTCCACCCACCTAAACAGACAGCTAAGTCACCAGAATATAAACTGACAGCAAACTGCACTCCTTACTACCAGTAGCACTGATGATGTTACCTAGTTAGGGTCACAAAACGTCTGCAAGAAAATGTTATTTGTTTCTAGAAGTTCACAGATCTGTTTTTTTTTAAAGTATCATTATTGTTATTATTTTTTCCACTATCTTCCCAGCTATTGGTGTTAGGCTGATTGATCTGTAGTTTCCTGGGTCTGTGTCCCTCCGTCCCCCCGTTTCCTTTTTTGAAGATGGGAACCACACCAATTCTTTTCCAATCTTGCACCAAGTATATACTGGTGCGAGACAGGGGAAGGTTGGGCATGGATCCCTTCATGGCTGCTGTCCAGGTTTAGGAGGAATTTTGTATGGGTTTACTTGAGAAACACGGCAATCTACCAGAAAATTGACATGCCAAGAAACAGTGAAAAAGTTATTTAAAAAAACAACACCACCTTTTCCCGGTTCAGCAATCTTCTGTCAGCTAGGAAGCCCAACCCCCTTAATTAAAAGTGAAAATATATTAGGAAGCAACCTCATTTATCCAACAGTGAGATCTAGCTAATATCTTTAGACAGCAAAGATTTAATTAAACCCCTTCCAGTCATTTTAGCAGACATTTCCTGAAATAAACTCATTTGAGAGAAGAGGTTGATTCTCTCGCTAGCTTTCTATGTACCAACCAGGGGGAAATGACAGGAATTGTTATGCATCAAGTTGTTACAATATCTGAAATTAATTAGGGTTGAGCTGCAATTAAAGGCTCTGTAATTTTCAGCAATTTGAAGCTGCTCTTCCTCTGAAACTTAATTAATCTTAGGCAAATATTTTTCTCATGACAAACTTTTTTTTCCCCTCTGATTACTCGATTTATTCCTTTCTAATTACTCTTTAATTAATGTAGCCTTGGTCTAGGTTTATATACTTTTTCTGGCATCCCACCAGAAAAACGGTAAGCTGATTGCAGTTCAGTTGCACAACAACTCAACTCACCGAATTTCGACACTTCATTTATTTATTTGTCTGTTCTGTTACTTTCCTTTCCTCTCCCCGGGGCGATCGAACATGATACACGACAGACATTCCACACCGCTTTAAATTGAAGCATGCCTTAAAAAAGCATTTCAAAACTTCAAATGAGAACATATTTTGCATTAAAATGATCACACTCCAGGCAAGTATGTCATTAAAAAGTTGCAAATAAGCAAGAGCCAACTAGATCAACTCAACTCAACCCAACTCAATCCTGCCCAACTCAACCCAACCCAACCCAATCAATACAACTCAATTCAACCCTACCCAACTCAACCTACCCAACACAACACAACATAACACAACTCAACTCAAAAGCAATAGCACTTAGACTTATATGCCGCTTCACAGTGCTTTTACAGCCCTTTCTAAGCAGTTTACAGAGTCAGCCTATTGCCCCCAACAATCTGGGTCCTCGTTTTACCAACCTCGGAAGGATGCAAGGCTGAGTCAACCTTGAGCTGGTGAGAACTCATCTGCCAAACTGCTGGCAATTGACACCGTGGTGCCACCATGGCTCTTATACCAACCCAACCCAACCCAATCAACTCAACCCAGCCCAACCCAACCCATCTCAACTCTTTATTACAGTCAGAGATCAGCATAAAACTAGAAAAAGAATTCCTTATGTTGAGCTGTAGGTCATTGTGTAGTTTCCTGGACAATAATACAATGTTCTGAAATGTTTGCTTTACTTGACAGTTGAGCTTATAGCCGTGGGACGTCTTGGTACTTAAGCAAGTGTTAACCCTAACATCCAACCCTGTTTCAATATCAGTTAAAGCAGGCCAAGGGGCATACAGGACTTGATTGACTGCAACATGGCAGGGCGTGGACAACCCCCATGAGTCCCTGCAAGTTCCTTGCCCCACCAGATTCGTTTTTAAATCTACTTTTAATTTAGAAATTAAAATGAATGACGCTGGTGTATAGCAAAGCAAAACACCAACGTAAACCAGCCAACTGCTTTCCAAAAATGCTTTGAGGCACCAGAGAAGTTCTTACAATATTTGTCACCTAATGCTTTGCTTGAGAATAGGCCCACCTGTCAGAAAGCAAGAGAGAGGAGGAGGAGGAGGAAGATTGAAATGAATGCTTCATTTGGCCAAGTGTGATGACACACAGAAGGAATTTGTTTCCGAAGCCAAAGCTCTCTGTGTATATGCAAAGCAACAGAATAATGATAACAGAGTAACAGAGTTGAAAGGGACCTTGGAGGTCTTCTAGTCCAACCCGCTGTTCAAGCAGGAAATCCTACACCATTTCAAACAAATAGTTGTCCAATCTCTTCTTAAAAATCTCCAATGATGGAGCACCCACAACTTCTGGAGGCAAGATGTTCCACTGATTAATTGTTCTCACTGTCAGGGAATTTCTACCTTAGTTTTAGGTTGCTTCTCTCCTTGGTTAGTTTCCATCCATTGCTTCTTTGTCCTGCCCTCAGGTGCTTTGGAAAATCATCATTATAATAATACCAATAAGAGGAGAGTAAGAAAGATAAGAAGAAGGATAAATAATAAAAATATTACATTAGACAGCACTGTGAGAATTAGGTGGTCAGCAGAGTGATGGCCCGAGGGGAAAAACCCCCCTGTCATTCCATCAGCAAATTGATGTAACAGACAGTACATTGGAGGCTAAAATGAATCAATAAAGGAGAATATTTGTAGCTCAGGGTTGAAATGCGGGGTCCTTAGTGACGTCTGAGCTTGCTTGTTTTCTTGCAGAAATCTCATGACCCAAACTAGGCAACATCATCACTGCACTGATGATGTTCCCTAGTTGGGTAATGAAATGTCTACAACAAAATAAGCAAGCTCAGAGAGCACCAAAAACCTCAGTTTCCTCCTCCTCCTCTTCTCCTTCTTTCCTCCTCCTCCTCTTCTTTTCCTTCTTCTCCTCCTCCCCCCTGCAAACCCTGCACCCTTCTCGCACTGATGATGTTCCCTAGTTGGGTAATGAAACGTCTGCAAGGAAATAAGCAAGTTCAGAGAGCACCAAAGACCTCAGTTTCCTCCTCCTCCTCCTCCTCCTCTTCTCCTCCTCCTCCTCCCTGCAAATCCTGCACCCTTCTAGCACTGATGATGTTTCCTAGTTTGGGTAATGAAACGTCTGCAAGAAGCTCAGAGAGCACCCTCGTTAAAATTAATGCTTGGAATCCTAATTTCTCCTCTCCCCCCCCCCCCCAATGAATAATTGTAGTTTGTGCGACACAAACATTCTTCTAACCCTCAGGTTCTCCATCTTCTCTGAACGGCCAGCAGCCAGTTCATTCTCCCACGCGACGAAAGACACACAAAGTTCTCAATGCACGCACGCACACACACACACACACACACCCCTTTTGCGGTGCTGGCTACGAAGGAGGCTGAGAAGAGACAAGAACGTCTATTGTCACCAGTGAAGAAAGAAGGGACCCTCCCCCAAAAAACTCCAAATCAGATTCTCCATCCGTAACTCCAACTTTAAAACCAAACCAAACCGAGACAAATCCCGCGCACACCCCAAAAAAGTTAGGACAATTGACGAGAAAGGGGGGGGGGGAATTAACGGCGTCATTTTCGAATCAAAGACCCATTTCATAGCTCCGTCCCCCAATCCTGAATATTGTCAGGAACTCTCTTCACCTTTGAAGGCTCGAGAAATGATTGAAGGGTCTCCTTTCTGAGAAATAGATAACGCCAGTCCCAGTAATCTGACTCTAAGCTACGGGATAAAGGCAGTTTGTTTCTTCTTAGCCCGTCTGTCAACACCTCTGCCGTAATTAGTCCTAATTATTACAGAGGGCCAGTTTCTCATTGGCATTATTAAATCAGAAAGAGTATCATGGCTGGGTATCTTTCAACGCTTCCCGGGCGAAGGTGACCTTCAGTTTCATTGAATCCGCTCTCTGTATCCGCCCTCGAAAGGATCCGGGCAGTTAATTGCAGCATCGGCTTCAAACGTTACGGATCCGAGCAAGGGAATTCCAGAGAGAGAGAGACTCGCCTCCACGCCCACGGTTAGGCAACAGGGGAAGCAAACCACAAAAATTAACCTCGGTGTTGTATTCCGCCGAAGGAAAACACACCAACACCGCACCAAGCGTTCCGTGCAAGGATAACGTGTGCCGGTTATCAAGACTTGCACCGAAACAGTCAAGAGTTTGCGGCTGGAAATCGAACGGGAAGGACGGAGTCCTTTCGATAAAGCTAGTTTTGCGTCCGCCGTCAAATACAGGGGCTTACCACCGTTCTGTTTAGCGACCGTTGGAAGTTACAACAGCACTGGGGAAAAAAAAAGGGACTCAGGCCCGTTTCTCGCACTTGTGACCATCGCATGCACTTGGAAGCATTTTTCACACTCACGAACCGTGGCGGCCTCCCCGTGGCCACGTGATCAGGATTCGGGCGCCGGTTAATGACGGTTGCATGTTTTTGCACCTGATCCTGGGATCCCCCCTTTGGGGGACCTTCTGATAAGCAAAGCCAACGGTTAAGCTGGACTCACTTTAACCACCAGTTCAGTTACTTAACAACTGCGGGGATTCACTGAACAACAACATCAAGAAAACAGGGCCAAATTCACTTAACCAATGTCTCACTCAGCCACGGAAATTCTGGGCTTGTTGAGGACTACATGTCAAGGCTCAAGACTGGCTCCCGATGACATAAGTCAAGGACCGTCTGCGTGCTAGTTATTTTCTTTTTTTTTTTCTGGAACACTACACAAATAGATGTTTGCGTAGGATGGGGCTCCTCTTCCTGGCTCGGTGTTATTGTGTGAACCTAGCCAACTGCAATTACTGTTCTGGTTTGAAGAGACCACGACTAAAACCACTAAAAGGAGGAACAAACTGGGCCTAAGACTAGAGTCTGCCGTCTCGGGTGCCATCTGTTGGCTGTAGGGTATCATTGGCATCAAAAATAATACTCGTATTAAGCTTAAGAAAATGTTTATCTAATTTGTATGTACTAATTTCAGTTAGAATTGTAATTGCACAGAACTGGAAAATTGAAATGATCTCTAGAGAAGAAAGTGTGATTAGGAAAATACTAGAATGTGTGAGGATTGATCAAATGAATGATATATTATATAATCAGTTTGGAGTCACTGTTATCGCTCTTTTAATCCGGCCTTTTAAAACATGCTTTGGTCCACTCGGGGGGGGGGGGCATATCCAATGCTCCTGCCTGCTATTTAGTATGTTTGAGGGCACATGTTGTGCCCGTCAGCACCTCCTTGAATCTAACAGTTCTGTAAGGAATTGCTGACAGGTGTGAGGTAGGTGTTGCCCACAAGTGTTCTGAATCCCTTTTCTCCTTGGAATCTGAATTGTTGCACAGCCCCTTGGAAAAGGTTTGTATAAAACCAGTGCTGTCGAGTACTGGTTCATATCAATTGTTCTTTAGAATGGAGCTAACCAAGACAATAGCCTTAGAATATAGCCATTAAATGGAAAAAAAATAGAGGTTTGCTCTCTAAAAATATATTAATACATGATTTAACCCATAGGTCTGTGTAAAATATACATAAGGCCGGTTCACAACACGGGAGTTTTGTATCTCTTCCTTCCCTACCATGTGAATTGGGGGCAGTTTCACGTTGATGCGCAGAGCGACAGTGAGTACGGTAAAATTGGTGTTGTGTGCGGTCTTTTTGTGTTCTCCTCTCATGCATATTCATCTGGTTAGAGTGTTTAGTATTCAGTAGGACTAAACTCCAGTATTGGTTGATAGGTTTGTTTTGAGGAAATGAAATTGAATGCAGATACGTTCCCAAGGCTTTTGAAATAGCAACAGCACTTAGACTTATACATGTAATCCTCGACTTACGACGATTTTCTGGGGTTAAATGCATCATTCGTTTAGTGAGCTTTGTCCCATTTTATGACCTTTCTTGCCACAGTTGTTAAGTGAATCGCTGCAGTTGATAAGTTCGTAACCTGGTTGCTAAGTGAAGCTGGCTTCCCCATTGGCTTGGCTCGTCAGGAGGTGGCAAAAGGGGATCACATGACCTTGGGATCCAGCAACAGTCACAAGTGATCAGATGATCATAGGGATGCTGCAAAGATCATGAAAAATGTTCATAATGTTCATAAGTCACTTTTTTTCAGTGCCATTGTAACTTTGAACGGTCACTAAACAAACTGTTGTAAGTCGAGGACTACCTGTATGCCACCCCATAGCTGTTTACAGCACTCTGTGGGCGGTTTACAAATGTCAGCATATTGCCCCCCAACAATCTGGGTCCTCATCAACCTCAGAAGGGTGGAAAACGGAGTCAACCTTGAGCTGATCAGGATCGAACTCCGGGCTGTGGGCAGAGTTAGCTTGCAATACTGCACTTTAACCACTGGGCTCCTGGAAAGAGAGGGGCACTGATGTGAGGAGCAAGTGACATGTGTCCCGTTTCCTGATTTCCAGACGGAGGATCCAAGAAAACGCTCTACTTATTTGAAGATTTGCAGATGTTTATCTTGGCTGAATGTAATGAAATTTTATCTGAGATCCATATTAGTGGTGGTGGTTAGAATGTAGCATTGCAACCCAACCAGACTTAACCGCTGTGTCCCGGGGTCACGTGATGATCCCCTTTTGCGACCTTCTGGCCAGCAAAGTCAATGGGGAGGCCAGATTCACCGAACAGCCGGGTTACTAACTTACCAACTGCAGTGATTCCCTTAACAACGGAGGCCAGGAAGGTCGTAAAATGGGGGCAAAACTCACTTCACAAACGTCTCACTTAGCAGCAGAAATGTTGGGCTCAATTGTGGTCGTAAAGTCGAGGATTACCTGTAGTTACCCGGAGGATTTCCTCTGGTGTAGACAAGCTGAGTAATAATTTAAATAAGGCTAGAAATGGAGCAAGATGGAGGTCAATATAGGGAATATCTTTGGCATGAAGTAGTATCCCTGAAAGTCTCTTATCAGCCTTTTTGAAAGAAAAAGTTCCTTTAGAATTGTTAAGAACACAACGACCTTTAAAAACAATATTATATTCAATTATATTACATGTTTAAAAGATGGAACTGAATTATGTTTGAAATAGAAATAATGCTTTCTCTGCGATTTTGTTGTCTTTATAATTTGTTTGACATATATTTATGATTACAAGCATTGCTACCTTTTCGTTCTCTTCTCTCCTATTTTTGTGCATCAGCTTCTGCGTTTATGCGGTAAAACAGTATAATTTAGCAAAGCAAGATTGCATGTGTTAATGTAATCTTTTATCAAACAAGCCACCAAGCCATATACACAGAGAGAGAGAGAGAGAGAGAGAGAGAGAGAGAGAGAGAGAGAGAGAGAGAGAGAGAGAGAGAGAGAGAGAGAGAGAGTGTATTGGTCAAATTAATGTGAAGAAGAAATACTATTTTATTTTCAGGCTGCTCACACCTTCTTAATGAGGTAATGAGTCCCTATCTCCTGCAATTTGGTTTATCAGAACTCAATTCATTTATCTTTAGTTTCACAGTATCGTTTATTTAAAAAGGAATATTTCAAAGACAATCAAAACTACTCTTACTTCTGGAGCATCGTAAATCAAGTTATATGCTTATTTTGCATATTTTGCATTTGCTGACTGTAAACTGCTTAGGGAGGAGGGCTGTAAAGCGCTGTGAAGTGGCATACAAGTCTAGCTGCTATTTCCATTGTTATTCAGGTAGGATGAAACAGGAGGGAGGGAATGACAGGAGCTTTTAGAGATTTGTATAGGAATTGTACTGATATGTTGAGAGAAGGGTACATAATTGTTTGTGCCAAGAAAAATGACCGAACAGGAAGAAATAGACTGTGAGAAGATTGAAAAAATAACTAGTCTGCTGTTGTACAGGACTTAAGTAGATAAATGCTAAAATATGGGTTTGATTTGCTTATGGTGGTGATTGTTACTGTGTGGATAAAGGTTTAGCGAGTCTTTTTTGATGATAAAGGTGTGCGGTTGGAGATGTGAAGGGTTGTACAGGTTTGAATGCAGATGATGATGTTGTAGATGAAAAATCAATTGGCAGCAAATGTTAGACAGGTGGTGTGATCCTGTGAGGAATATGGATTGAAATTTAATCTAGCACACACCAAATTGGTGCCCTGTCATGGAAAATGAAAGGAATGATCTAGAGGTATGGATGCTCTACATGGTGGAAAAACGTAGCCTGGAGTGAGTTTGTGCGCCTTGGCAAAATGCTTGCTCTGAATGAAAAAGGGAATACAGAATTTTTACATGTCATTGTTGCAGGTGCGGTAGTGGCCATTGCACACTCTTGTTTCAGAAAATGACTATTGAAAGAAGTACAGGTAGTCCTTGACTTACGACCATAATTTGAGCCCAACATTTATGCTGCTAAGTGAGGCATTAGTTAATGTTTTGCCCCCATTTTACGACTTTCCTTGCCACCTTTGTGAAGCGAATCGGTGCAGGTGTTAAATTAACAGCGCCGTTGTTCCGTGACTCTGGCTTCCCCGTTGACTTTGCTTGTCAGAAGGTCCCAAAAGGAGGATCACATGACCGCGGGACACGGTAACCGTCATAAAGATGAACCGGTTCTTAAGCGTCTGAATGTAATGCATCACGTGGCCACGGGGCAACTGCAGTGGTCGTACGTGTGAAAAATGTCCAGAAGTCACTTTTTTTTCCCTACCCCGTTGTAACTTCGAACGGTCACCAAACAGACTGCTGTAAGTTGAGGACTAAGATACGTTTCTGTCCAGCGCGCTCCTTGAATGCTGGGTAAAGCGTAACAATAAGCTGAATTTAATTTCTTTTCTGCGTGTGGTCAAAGAATATTAGGCAGGGGGGGGGTCAAGAATGGCTACGTGCTGGACGAATGTGGATCAGATGTATACGTGGTGACCGCTTACAAAAGAAGTACATTGATCCTGTAGACAAATATGAGCATCTAACTGCAAAATAAATGATTAAAGAAGATTCAAAGGGAAGAATTGAGGCTCAAGAGGATGGGTGTAAAACTGGGGAAGTTGCTTTGGGAGCGGTCTCCACATCAGCTCCGGTTGAGGAATTTGGGGAGTTGGTCCACAAGGAGGGGTAAAGCTGCCAAGGTTGGGGACCCTTGTTATAAAGCAGTGGGGGGGAAGTGGCAGAACCAAGCTTTAGAAGCTGTAGACACGGTGAAAGCTATTGTAAACTATATTTCTTCTTCTTCTTCTTCTTCTTCTTCTTCTTCTTCTTCTTCTTCTTCTTCTTCTTCTTCTTCTTCTTCTTCT
>JANHFL010010586.1:0-11551 GCA_032468155.1 Oxyrhabdium leporinum
GGGGTGGGCGGGGCCAGCATTGGATGCATCTGGTCCATGGGCCGGGAGTTTGACAGCCCCAGTTTAGACTGTCAGAACCAAAGTAGCATTTGTCCAATGCTGACTTAAAAATTAAAAAAAAAAAGTTTGAAAAAAATAAAAACTTTTTTGCTCGAATTTCTAAAGTGGTCAAGTTTGGCATGACCCTGAATACTGATGAGGTGGGATGTTCAACTCCTTCTGATTATTGAATTTCTAGGTATGTGCTTGATCGGCAAGCTGGTCCTATTTAATAAAGGCCTTCCTTGGCTTCCATGTGGTATAGGAACACAAGAGTATATACTAGATTGGGTAGGGTTGAACTCATACTAGGGAGCTAAATTGGATTCTCAGTTTTGTTGGCAGTACCAACACTGTAGTGTAATATTTCATTAGCACCAGAAAGTGCAAAGCTAAATGTTTTAAGAGAAAGTGAAAGGATAACAATATTATACTTACCATAAAGATCTCTGATAGACATAAAGATAAATAAAGTAATAAATTGGTTGACTACTCATGTCAATGTCAAAGAGCCTGCACACAATTCATCCTTCATTCAGTATTCTCCATAAATATAAATGAAGTTACAACTTTGTACATAGCCTCCAACAGCCCCAGAAAGAACAGAAAAATCACTAAATCTGTCAAGGGCTTTTGAAAGAAACTTTGAAGCCACCTATTCAGTTTGCTACTTTGAAGCTAGCCCTGTTGCAATTTAAGAATCTGTTTCAATGAGTCTGATGATACCTTTGCTATTAAAGGGCATATGCTTTTGTGACCTACAGTTTATTTTTTAGAGCTCACCAAAAAAATCCTGTACATTTTAATAAAAAGTGTTAGTCAGAAAAGGTGATAATAGAGTCCTTCTGGTTGTTGGTTTTTTTTTGTCACCATAGAGTAATACAGCTGCCCTACAATGTTTCAGTGAAGTGGATTTTTTGAAGCTTTATTGAATTGGGCATCTCTTCAAAAATATTTATAGCAGTCATTAATATTCATAAGTTAAGACTGTTAAGAAATGGATGCAGGAGGAAAACTATAGAAGATGGCCATGTAATATTGAAGTTCCTGATTTGAAACAAAGCTTAAGATATTTTCTTGGACCTGAGAAAGTAGAAAGTATGTTTTAAGAAACTCATCAATGGTAAATAAGGTTCCAATATAGGAGAATGTTTGTAGATCAGGGTTGAAATGAGGGGTCCCTGGTGCTATCTGAGCTTGCTTACTTTCTTCCAGATGTTTTAATACTCAAAGTAGGTAACATCATTAGTGCGTTGATGATAGTTTGGATAATGAAATGTCTGCAAGAAAACAACCAAGCTTGGAGTTCACCAAAGAACCCTTATAAGTAAGAGAAGCTGAGTGTAAATTTATTTAAAACAAGAAAATGAAGTGCACAGTCAAAAAACAATTTCACTGAGATAAAGAAATGCAGGGCAACAGAAGAATCATGTGATAGTTTAGGAGGGAGGACAATGAGGAAAGAAGTAGGGATGTGGAAGTGAAATACATACAAGAGGCAAAAAGAGTGTCAGGTTACCAAAGAATAGATATAGATAACCATCATTTTAAAAACTGTAACAGAAAAGGTGGAGCTCCAATGAAATGAGTGATATGATATGGTAATGTGATATGTGATATATGATAATAAAAATTTAATAATAGCAGTTAAATCACAAGTCCACAACAAGACAACACAAGACCACAGTAGAGCAACTGAAAAGAGCATAATCCATGCCTAAGGCTGAATTAGCTTAAATGTTGAACTGCATCCAAGCTGGACAAGATGAACTACATCCTAGACTACTGAAGAATTTGCTGATGATCTCCCCAAATTTCATCTTTGGAAATCTTAGGAATCTGTGAAAATCCAGATGGTCAATCAAAAGAAGATAAATATTACCCATAAATTCAAAAAAGATTATAGAAGAATCTAGGTAATTGCCAATGAATGAACCCAATATCAATAATTAGGGAGATTCTAGTGGAAATTGTACAGGAATCAATATAACTTTACAGATAATGGGACATAATAATTCCATTTCACTGTCCTGTGATAAGTCACCATACAGTGCCTTAGGTTTCACATTTCTTGTCCCTCTTGTTTAATGTCTATGAAAGTGTTGGGTAGATCATTCATTGGTTTGGAAAAATTCAGTGGTTTGACCGGTTTTCGAGATTTTCCTCATTTGGTCCTGAGTGGAGTTGCACATCCACCTTCAGTGTGCAATTTTGAAGAACTTGTGGGACTCATAGCCCCTGCTTGAGATCAAGTAGCTGCAGTAACCTATGGAAGGCCATTTAAATTCACATGACCAGGAAGACAATTGATTTTGTATGACAAATACCAATTACCAAATGCTTCACATTTAGCTTATTTCAATGGGATGCATATAAGAATACCACTTAGAAGCTACAGCTGCTCAAGAATGCAATGTCATAGAAAGATATGGGCAAGCCACAGTATCTGCATGTAACACCATTGGTCAGTGAGCCGTACCGGTTTACTAGTTGGCTTCTAGTTACAATTTAAGGTGCTATAAAGCTCTCCAGAGCAAACATCCTTGTTATTTGAAAGATCATTTATCTTACATAACATTTCCACACTTATTATTTAAGCTGTACCTGTCCCATGCTCATTATGTTTAATCCCATGCAATAGCCTATCTTCCCTCCTGTTATGTCATCTTACTTTTCTCTTTCAGTAAAAATAATTACCAAATCTCTTTCCTTCCTGTGGGAAAGACTTCCTGGACTTATGTATACATATGTACTGTATGTTTTACATGTATAGACACATATACTTTATAAACATACAAAAATAAGTAAAATTTACACATACAGCCTTAAAGCATCAAAATGCAGATGCATGCAAGCATAAGCAGCCTAAAGTGATGATTCAATATGGTTTTTGAAGGGATTTTGTTATTATCTGCAACCCTGTGCTAGAGTAATAAGAAAGTTAATGATTTCAGACTCCTTTGAGTTATAATGTAGTACTCAGTGGAAATTCTCACTTAAGCTTTTGCTTTTAAATTTCATTCTTGAACCTTGAACGCAAATTATTGTAAAGCAATCTTTGGACATTATGGGTATTACTTTGGTGAGAGGTAAGTGTAAATTATTTTTACATGGCAATGATATTTTAGCAATTTTGGATAAGTACTCTACTTCTCTGCCTCATTTTATATGGTGGACAAGGTTTCAGAAGTACTATAAGATTAACTGGGAGAAATCTTTATTTTCATTAGTTTCCGATATATTAACACATTTATACAAAGAGTTGGGAAGTTGATTTTAACGGATTATTTTAAGTACTTGGGACTTTACTTGGGACTTTATATTCCCCAATATTTCTAAACATGTGAAAATAAATATGATGAATCTTTTAAAGAAGATTGAACTAGGTATCAATGGATGGATAATTTTACTCAGGTAAAATTAATGTCAAGAAAAATAATGATGTCCCTTGCTTTATTTATTTCTTTAGAGGTCCAAGGAGAACCATCAGGGATCACTGTGAAGATCTAAACCTCATTAATAGAAACCAGAGAAACTGGGGAATGAACTTAAAGAAGTTATTAAGCATGAATATGAAAAGAAACTGCCAAAAATGAAGAAAGAGAGGGAAGCAAACTGAAAGTAAGTACAAACCATGGAAATTGCCAATAGAAGAGATGCAAAGAAACACAAAAAATCTCAGAAACACCAGTCCTGAAATAACTTTAAAGACATTAAAGATGGAAACAGATACATAAATATAAGGAAGCTCTTTCAAAAGAGCTCTAAACTCAGGACGTAACTGACCTAGAATTTGTATGTTAAAGGACACATGGACAGATACCAACCTTTTCCAAGGAGATCAAATGAAGATAAAAAGAGTAAACTGAAATACTGTACAGTAAATAGGTCAACATCCAAAATACCTTAGAAAGTAACTGCTATTTATAAGAACCTCTAGTACTGGAAGGTTAATTAGATTAGTCATTACCAAATCAGAAAACTACAGGAAGTAATGGAATATTCACCTAAATATGGTAAGCAACAAAAGAAGAATCGTTAGTCACAGGTCTAACCATGCTATGAAGCTAAACCCATAACATAGCTTTATCAAAAGTTAAAGAATATATATTTTTTAGAGTGGACACTACTGAATTATATCAAACATGAATTGGAAACTTTGTTAATGTCTCATCAATAGTTTCATATTCTTAGAACCATTAAAATGGTATCAAAATATTTAAAATTGAAGTTGATTCAGCAAGAAGTTTTGTTTGGAATGTATTGGGTTCCTCAAAGAATCTACTTGAAAGAATGCACATTAGAATTTCACTGTTGGAAATGTAAATTCCTTGAGAATTAATTAATCCTATGAATTTTGGACACTTCTCTGGTATACTATTTTAATGTATATTAATAGATTTATGGAGAAATCTTTAAATGTTAAACTTGTTAATATGATGTTGAATTATATATCAAAGCTCTGGAATCTGACTATCTATGAGGAATTATGGTTATACAATGCACTGGGCTAGCTAAAGAATCAAGTTGAAAAATTGAAAAAATGGCATTATTCCAGATGTAAAGGGTTGGCTTTTGGAAATGTATAACCTATCCTGGAAAAATAATATTTTATATTTATCAAAGGTTGAAGAATATTCTTCTTTCTCTTGACACAGATTTTATTGCATTTTACAATAATATTTTATCTAATTATAATGTAGTATTAGATGGTATATTTTGTAAACCAATAATTATCTGTATTTAATATAAAAGATGAAATTATTTTTCCCCTGACTGTTTAATTTAATTTTGTAAACTGTTGTTTATTTTATACTTTGCTTATATTGTGTACTATTGTAAAAAATAAAAAATAAACAATAAATACAAATAGAGTCACTTGACAACATAAATTTAATAAATAAAATCAAAGCTTAAAAAGACTGTGCATTCTAATGTGTTATATATTTTCCTTTATCAGCAATGATGAAATATCTTAATATTTGTTTAACAAAACAAAAATTATAATTGGAAAACTTGATAGAAATGCCTTTTAAAATCACTTCTTTTCTTTGTGTTTTCTTCCAGGCTTTCTCTTAAAAAAAAAAAGGTTCAGAGGATTACCATTTACTTATTTTTCAGTCATCTGTTTGGAAGTTAAAGAGAGTTACAGAATATATTAGGGTACATAGTAAGCACTGGCACAACTGAAAGGACATTCCTTCCTTTGCCAAGTAGACAGAGCATTGCTGAAACCAGTTTAAGTAACTTAATCCAAATGAACATGAGCACTTGAGGCAACATAACATGGGAAAATATATTTTGGGAATACAACAGAAAAACATATTCTGAACTTACTTTGAAGGTAAGCGGTGGATAGATATAGAGTGACGTCTATTTCTCACAAGCAACAGAGTAGTACAGTTAAGCCCTAAACCTCTGAAGAGAGATGAAAGGAATCAAGCATATTTAGCTTTGAGAAAAGAAGGATAAAGAAAGATATGATAGAATTCTTCATATACCTAGAAGCTTGCCATATAAAGGAAAGGAGACCTGTTGTCTGTTCATTCCAGGATGCAGGACATGGAACAATGGATTTAAGTTACAGGAAGGCCATACCTATTGTTTTCTAACAATAAGAGGAGTGGCGTGAAAGGTAGATAGCTTTCTTTTAGGATTTCTTTAATTTGGATATTGGGACTGCTTGGAGTAGAGTAGGATTAGGAGATGGAATAGAATAGAATAGAATAGAATAGAATAGAATAGAATAGAATAGAATAGAATACTTTATTTGGTCAACTGTGATTAGACACACAAGGAATTGTGTACATAAGCTCTCAGTGTACATGAAAAAACCCCATACAAAACATGCAAAACAACAAAGGAATAAAAATCATAATAGTGATATCAATAAGAGAAGGTAGTAGAAAAGACAAGAAAGCTAATAGAAATACAGCCATACTACATGGGTAAATAGACATAGACATAAAACAATACTATGGGAATTAGGTGTTCAGCAGAGTGATGGCATGTGGGGAAAAACTTTTTTTTTGTCAGTTGTTTTGGCATGCAATGCCCTGTAGCAGCATCCCAAGGGGAGAACAGTTTACATTCAGATGTGAGGAGTCTGTAGCTATTTTCTTAGCGCACTTTCTGTGCAGTATACAGATCCTCAATGGAAGGCAGGCTGGTTACAATTGTTTTTTTCTGCAGGGCATTGAACAGCTTAAATGGCCCTTTTCTATTATTCTGTGATTTATATATACACATACTTTATTTTTTTTAGGGGACTATAGTAAGCAAATATAAATGATTATATTATTTTTAGAGAAGCAGAGTAAATGACCTACAAATGCTATATGGCACATCTTCGGATTGTTCGACATTATATGATTCCAAGGTAACATGATGTCATGCATTAATTCATTTCCTTGGGAATAAATTAAATGAGAATATTAAGCTGAATCCATGTACGCTGTTTAAAAGCTCTATTTTTTTTTAGTCCTGCCAAATACCAGTGCAATTCAAGTTTAGTCTACATCCACAATCAATTTGTCTTTCAGTCTCTGTTCCCTTTCATTTCAGTTCTCCTTGACCAACTGTCCTATTTTGTTCTGGGTAGCAAGAATAACATTATGTGTGTTGAAGTGACTCCATTACATTCTATTAAAGAAATCCTATAGTAAGTTTCCATTTCAGATTATCTTTCAACTGCCATGATGTTCAAGACAAAGTAATTCTCTCTGTAAGTACCAGGCATAAAAGATAAAAATGCAGCTTCCATAATTTAATTTTATTAAAGTATGACACTATATTGACCATATTTTTTCTTTTAAGAGATTGACTGGCAGAAAAGTATCTGCACTAAGACTTCGGCCCTATGCACAGCAATCTATGGAATTTATTTATTTGACAGAAATATCTTATGCCAGGAAGCTATGAACCATGGCTGCAAGTCAGCTCTTCACATCTATAAAAGTCAACTCCCCGGATCCTGTTTTTTGATCTGACTCACCTATGATGTAGAGTGCCTTTCTTATCTCTTATTTACACAACCACAATCTGAGAGGGTTTAGGCTGAGAAATAGTAACTTTTCTTTTCGAAAACTGAGGGTTTTTTACTGAACTGAATCAACCTTAACTTTCTACTCACAGGAAAACTTTGCTTTCACTGTTATACTTACATTAAACATTTTAAGGCATCTTCTTCCAATTTGATATTTTTTTTTATAGATTTGGATTATAATCCCAGAATGCCCAGTTAGCAGAAAGCAAACCATGAAAAAAAAATATCCCTAAAATCATTTTTATATTGTCTCATTCTCTATTTTAAGGGAGGGAGCAAGGAAATTCACTTTTAGAGCATTTCTAAGAGTGTTCAGGAAAATAAAAGTGGGACCATCCAATGCAATGTTTTACGTTACTCAGATGAAGGGCTGTTTTAAACCCTAATAAATGATGCAGAAACTAAGGCTGAATGAAGCAAGAAAGAATATATTTATTTATTTATTTATTCATATATTTATACCCCACCTTTATTATTTTTATAAATAAAACAAGATGTCAAACAAACCTAATATTCCTTCCACCTCTTATTTTCTCCACAACAACCACCCTGTGAGGTACATTGGCCTGAGAAAAAGTGATTGGCTTAAAGTAACCCAGCTGGCTTTCATGCTTGAGGTGGAACTAGAACTCACAGTCTCCTGGTTTCTAGCCCTCTTCAGCCTAGTAAAATGTCAACAAATGTCATTTCTCTTAAATGTTTCTTTCCTTTGAAGGGAAGAAACATATTTTACTCTGCATACTGAGTTCCATAAAGTGATCAAAAATATATTTAAATATTTACCAGTAGAAGTGGATGTAGATTTATCTAACACATAGCGTTGTTTATTTAGTAATAAATATCTTTGTGATTTCCATTAGTGTGGTTAACTGCAGTTTCTGACATATGCTAGCAATCAACTGACCTTGGGCATCTTAGGGCACATTCATCCTCCAGCTTTTGAAGGTTAGACATTAGTTATGTACTATAATTACAGTTAAAGATAGTGGTTGGCTCTGGGGGTAAAACCTTTAATAATTATTAGTGATTACCGCTGCATTTACCCATGTTAAGCTTTTCACATTGTACAAAATTACAGTTTTTATGATCAGTTAGGTCCTTACTGGATCACTTTTTAAAAGTTTATTTTCAGCAAGCAATTATACTTATTTTGCTAAATGAAAATGGCTATTAAGATGTCATTAGATTGTCATACATTTCATCGACACACATATTGTCAAGCACATTCCCTCTTCATTAGAATTCATAGGCACAAATCCCAAAGTACTTTGTTTGTTTACTTATTTTTTGGGCAGCTCATAATTTAAAAAAAGATTATTCTCGTCCACAAACTAATCAAGTAGATGAAAAGTTACCTTTCTACCTCCAAGGTACAAAGATTAGAATTCTATCAGGAGGGACTTTGTATTACCAGCTACCTGTCCTCTTCTTGGAATATGCATTAAAAATGATTTTTTTTTCCTTTTTCAATATACTAGTACATGGACATCATATGGTTCAGGCTATTTGGGCAGATTCCATCACTGACTTACATTGCAAGGCACTGGAACTATCCAGATGTGCACATTTAATTTTATTTTGTTTTATTTTTTTATTGTTGTCAAGGCTTTAGGAGAGACTGAGTTTCTGAAAGCACCCAAAACAAATCTAATAACACTTTGGCCCAGCTACATTTTTCCTCAGCAAGCGTAATGGCATGACCTGTACCTATATCAGTAGCCATAATTTTATCCTATTGTAAGACATTTTAAGGAATCTAAAGTATTAATTTTATTTGCATCTTCTTTCTTCAGGTGTGTCCCTACAATTCAAACTCGTAGGATGTGGATAACAACATCTGTACTTGAAAGATAATTTCCTCATTAGAGATTCAAACTTGCATAGAATAGTCCAAACATATTAGGGATAAAACTGGGCTTCAGTTACATTTGAACCAAGCTGGCAAAGCGTGCTAACAGCTTTATTTTAACTGGGAGTGTACATTTGACAGTGGTCAATATTTATGGGTCCACCCATGGCATAGGGAGGACAGGAGATTGGAACATAAAATCAGTATACGGTAAAGTGAAAAAAAAATAGACATACTGTATGTCTATAAAACTAAGAAAAAGGAAAACAATATAACAGATTTGAATCAAATTTCTTCGACCTTGTGGAGCTGATAGGGAAGTAAAAGTATAGGTTTACTTATGAATGAAAGAGCTAAAACATATGTCACAATGCATGAACTAATGACATGGTGATGTGTGTGTGTGTGTTCTTATATATAAAAATATATGTATCCTTCTCTTATCTCATGCCTTTAATTTCTTTGGTTTCTTACTCCTTGTTTATACTTCAATAATGTTTCTTAATCCAAAAGGGAAAATCATGATAGATGTGTAAGTATGCATGGGTTACTAGTTACAGGTATGTGTTTACCTTTTTCATAGCTGCTGCAAATCAAAAGCCATTGCGAATTCAGTTTACAACTCAAATAATCATGATTCTAGCATCACTTCTTCCTCTCCAAGGCACATCAAGCTTATGCATAAGAATCTCTCATTTGGTTGTCCATTCATCCATATAAATTTATATCATCTCAGTGAGACAATAGTTTATTCACTTCTAAATTCCATTTCTACCTTGCCTTGTTTGTTATCTGAATTTCTTTTTCAAGACTGTTTTCAAAGGCCAAAATATAGATATGCTATTTAATGAGGAATTGAACTATTCACAGTAAAACAATCTGATATTAAAATCAAATGTTTAAAAAGGTCGACAATGGAAAAATATTGTGTTTCTTCAAATGACAAAAGAAACAATTACAGACTCAATTGTTTCACACCTGGTTCTGATTAATTGGAAATAAAAGTATTGAAAGAACAAGGGTTGTTTATTTTTTTGATGGCCTTCCTAAATCATAATATTGTCAGAGCCATTGTCTTTATAGCTAGAATCTATAGTAAAGAAGAATTCATACAGAATAGTCAGAAAAAACATAATTATTAAATTATTAATTTTTTGAGAGTCCAATTCTAGAAGACTAGATTCAGTAAAAGATAGAATCAGTATGGTGAGCCTGCTTGTAAAAGAAATCTAATAGAATTATTTAAAAACTTAAGGATCTGGTTGTTACTCAGAGCTATTTTACCAGCTTTGAAAGGACTGCACATTGGCACAGCTACTCAAAAATATTTGAAATGAGCTCTATACAATGTGATATTATATGGAGTAAAAAGGAAGGCAAATAACTAACGACTAAGAAGTTATCACAAAAGCAGAAGGAGAGGATAAGCTTTAGTACCTGAGGTGTACAACAATTCTAGTGGAAGAAGAAGAGAAGTAAATAATGCACACAGCTTGCTTTGTGGCTCAGGAGAAAAGATGCAAATATTTACAGAATGAACAGAAATTTGTGTTTTCTTTTTGTTGTAATGTTGTTGTGTGCAGTGCATGAAACTTTAGTAACATATTCATTATGAACTGTAGGGGTTCTTGCCAAGGGAATGGTGTGACTGAGACCACATGCTCCAAATAAATATGTAAGGTAGCTAGATGATGGGATCCATATGAAAACAGTTTTGTTGGCTTTGTACACTAGAAATAACCAACACATTAAAATAAAAAGCCCTACTTGAAAGAAAAGTATTGTGAAGGATAAATATAAACGTTAAATTAATTGTAATGCCTCCACCTCCATAACTTTAGTTTAAGTAGGGATATTTTAATACATGTAACAGGAAAATAAGCCTTGAAATGAGTTCTTTGGTTACCTGTATTTACCTTCCACATAATCACCATCATTTGTCTAACAAGAATGGATAAGCTTTTAAAAGTCATCATGAAAGAATTTCATATTTTGTCCCTAGCCAGTTCTTGACAGTCCTCTTCCATCTCTTCATTTAAATTAAATCAGATGCGCATAAGGGTATTCCTTTAATTTTGGGGGAAAAGATCAGCTACATGGCACCATGCCTTGAATGTCTGGAATATGGCTGTAAAAATGGATGTAAAAAGGATGTAAAAAATGGATCCAATTTTGCAATTATCTCCTGGATGGTTCATGCAGTATAAAGCTTATCATATTGCATAGCCTTAGCATATTGCAACAAATTTGGCTTCCTGTGCTTCTGAACTTTGCTGAATTATTCTTTCAAAGTTTTTAGAATAACACTACTATGTTAAAAACTGATGATTATGGCAGGTTCAAGGAAACCCATGGGAATAACATTATGGAGTATGCTGTAAAAACTGCAAAACTGCAACTATGACTTTTTTGCTGAATTTTGTACTATGACTTTCTTGTATAATTGTGTGTGTGTGTGTGTGTACATATACGTATACACATACATACATACATACATACATACATACATACATACATACATTTATTTATTTATTTATTTCTTTAAACTTTTATACCGCCCCACTCCGAGGACTCGGGGCGGTTCACATAAAAATATAAAAATATATATATAAAATCCT
>JANHFL010010589.1:0-17492 GCA_032468155.1 Oxyrhabdium leporinum
TCCTGAATAAAATCTTTCTTTAGAATATCCATCTGAAGTCTGATCTTTCTTATGGGATTTAAGCGGACCCTAACACCAGGGTTGTCAAACTCATGGCGTCATGACGTGACATATCGCAACTTTTCCCCCCTTCGCTAAATCGGGCGTGGGCGTGGCCAGCACATGATGCATCTGGCCTGCAGGCCGCGAGTTTGACACCCATGCTATAACCAAATGCTTATGTTTTCAGGATTCAGAATATGGAGCTGGTGTAATATATTCTGAATAGGTGCTACATGGTATATTGCTACACACACTGTCAGTCGCAGTGGGTCCTTCAAATCCAGACATTTGCAAAACCTTAATTGTGCTACACTAATCCACCACTGATATTTTTTCCCCACAATATTTGTAAACTACACAACTGAAGGAACTCAGGGGGAAAAAATCAGCAATAAAATTGCATAACAATTAAGCATTTAAATATATAACATAAAAGGATTGACAGAGCTATAAATTACTTGTGTAATTCCCTAAAAAACATTCCTGGATCTAAAATCATTCTGGTAACCTGTGCAACAACCTTATCTTTACAGTAGCAGCTGGGCTATCATATTGTACACCAGCTGCAGCCTCCAAGCTGTCTTCAGAGGCAACCAACGTACACCATATAGCATTCAGTTTGTCAGGTGCATATGGTTTGGGTCACAAAAGTTTCCTGGTCCATGTAGTGCTGTAATTGCTCTGGTGGTTGCTGCTGGAAGAACACTTTCGGCCAAGACTCACACCTGGCTATTCTTTCTATCAATGTGAAGTAGAACTAGGAAGATGTACAAGTCATGGACCAGCTGTTCAGGTTGAGCCTGACCCCCACCCCCTCAAGACTACACACTCAGGTGGGAGTTATTTATGAATAACCATATAGTAATGCTTACTACTTTCAGCCCTTGATGCTAGTTTAGGAAGATACCATAGTTAATTGTCTTGAATGCTACCAAAGTGTCTAACAGGACCAGGAGAGATGCATTACTCCCATCTCCCGTTAGAATGAACAATGCAGTTTCTGTCCCATGATCAAGACTAAAAGTAATGAAGATAAGTCTCTTTCCCTGGAATCCTCTGTAACTGGAACATTTTCTTAACAACTTTTCCTAATGTTGGAGATTAGTGTAAGGTTGGAGATTAAGTGAAAAGTTCTCAAGAACAGCTGGAATAAGCAATGTTCCCTTTAAAGGAGAGACCACCACGTTTGTTTCATGACAAGACAAATGGCATAATTCTCCCTCAGAGAAACCTTAACTATCTAGTGAATCCAGTCACACATGCTCCACCTGTAGCAACCAGAAAGAGCCTGGATCCAGATCACCAGAGGCAGAGCTCTCACTATAGAGAAACCTATCATTTCTTTGGTTCCAGGGTTCAAAGGAATCTTGGAATGAACAACCCATCATAATATACTGCTAACACCTGCACATTGTAGAATGGTAATATAATATCCAAGCCAAATATCTAGGGCTTTGACTTTTCCAGTCAATGTTGAAAACAGAAGCACTTTGTACTAACTCCAAAAGGCAGAGTGAGTTTTTCATGATCATTTGAATATATATATGCAATCCAAGTTTGGAAATGCTACATTTCATACTTACCTTCATGCTGGGGAGAGTGTTTTCCATGAGGAATTCTGTTTAACTGAAGATAATAACCATCATCAGTCAGAATTTGATACTCTTCACTGGGATACCCCCAATATTGGATGATTTTAGGCTGTAAATGAAATAAATTCTTACTCAATATCTAAGGTGAACAGCTATTTTTAATAAGTTGCTTCTGCTCCATATATCTTTGTGGGTTTATCTTCAGATTTAATGAGTTAGTAGTCCTGGAAAAATTAATCCAGATGGAACATGCAGAAATTATCAATGCAGAACAGTTAACAGCTATGCCTGATCTGCATGTTTGATCACAAACAGACCGATTAGAATATAGCACAATTAGCTGACATTTGGTGGGTGTAGTAGCAGATCTTTTGTTGATTTTCTGACTGCTGATTTGTTGCTAACATTTATATAATAAGCCAGTGATTCATCCTGAGAATGGTGGGTGGAATGAGTGCTCTGCTCAATGAGTTACTCGTAGGATAGGTCTGCACCTGTACTGTTACCCCTATTGGGCAGCAGAATAGAACATGTTCCAGTTCTGTTGTATTATAATAAAATAATGTCATCATAAATGGTGGCGCTTCAGAACAAATGGATTTCTACTTCAGAGGTTGTCTTAAAGGTGCTTTTTCCAAAAGACAATGAGACTTCCTTAATTTTTTCTTTGAAACATTTCATTTTTCATTTCTCATAAGAAAAACAAAACAAAACAGTCCAGTTGCCTTTTGAAAAAAGCACCTTTGGGACAACCATGACCTGGATAATTCAGAACCTCCATAGATACTTTAGAGTATCTACTCTTTCTACTCCCAGTGAAGACTTAAGATGGTCTTGGCATGCCAAGGTCAGGAGCAATGAACACAATCACAAAAAGAAGATATACTTGTAAACAAGTATAGAAGATATTCATGTAAACAACTTACGATTGTCATGAATCCTTCAGGATTCAAATGTCTTCTACTGAAAGAGTCTTCTGAATTTGTAGTCTGCTGAATTAAACATGCCAATACCAGAAACACCCACATCCCACCTGTAGGTAAAATAATTATGTTTTAAGGATATAATTTTAATGTCTGAAAATCTTCAGGAATCTTTTTTGACAGGTATTAGAATATATTTCTCAAACGCCTGGCTGTATTGTCTTCACAACTAAAACAATTTGGCATTTATTTAATTGGCATTTCCTAGATTTATGCTTTTCAGATGGTTGACCATTCTCACAATAGAAATAATGATACTAATAAAAACAATGTTGTTTAAAAAAAAACCCATTTTCAGTCCAAAAATAATTTGTTACTTAAGAAAATATTATTAAAATAAATCTTTTTAAAAAGGCAAAGAGAAGACCTTGGTTTTGATAACTATAAAACCTGTTTTTCTACAATATAAATGTATGTGTGGATTGAAGTATGTGATATATTTTCCTCAGTCTCATGTACTGACAATGAGAATAAGGTATATGAGAACGAGGAAAACATATCACATACTTCAATCCAGACATACATTTATATTGTAGAAAAAGAGGGAGACAGAGGTATTTTGGCTGTCCTATTTTTTGGAAGTATTGGATAATTATTCTGAAACCTGATCCTTTAAATGACTCAAACTCCATAATCCCAAATTAGAATTATTGATCAGTTCCATTATTTAAATTAAATAAATAAAATAAAATAAAATAAATTAAATTAAAGTAATTAAATTCAGTTGTAAAAGTCTAACGCTTACCTGTTAAATTTATTGTCCAGGAGACCTTGAGTACTGAACAGATGCTGCATAAAGTTTAACAGAATATAATAAAGTACAAGTAAGTTGGTGAATGTAGCAATTTATGTGATTATATCCTATGATGTAAGAGCTAAGCTGAACAATTTTTCTAAGACATTTTGTATACCCTTAGCTCCAAATCTGTATCAAGTTTAAGTTTTAAATTGGATGACTCAGGGAAACCAAAGAGAATCCAGGAAAATAAAAACTGCTACACAATTGCCTGAGGCTGCTCATTACCTGCATGTCTTATTATGCCTCAGGATGCTTATTATTTATGGAGAAAGGGATTTGGACATGAAACAGTTTGGGCAAGAAATACTAGATGGTGCCTCTTTATGACATTTAAAAAGTAGGTTGGTAAAAGCTTTGAAGACTCCTTTTTAAATTTGCAAAGCTCACCGCGGCTGCCCTTGAATGTAAGGCTGATAGTGAGGGAGGGAGACATCCTCCGCGCCAACTGTGCTCGGCCGAGGGGCACAGGTGGGTGGAGAGGGCCAGTTGGCAAACATAAGGCTGATGGTGAAGGAGACACGCTGTGCTCAGCTGAAGGGTGCGGGCCACCTTGGGACTGGACGGTGAGGCTCAGCCACCTTTCGAGCCTGCCTCTTGGCTTTCGCGAGGCTTTTGAGCTCCTGCCACCCGATCTCCCTCCCCTCCATCCCTTTATCCATCCCAAGACCGTGGGGCAAGCCATTTCTGAGCCAGTCCTGCCCGTGGGTGGGCAAGCAGGCAGCCTTCAGGGGAGAGCCCAGCTCTTTCTCTCAAGCCTCCCGCCCGTCTCTGCTCCTTTGAGGCCTCTGGTGAGTGCACCCAGGTGGAGCTGCTGCTCTGGGGCGACCAATGGGCTTCTGTACTCTGCCTTCGTCATGGTATATTTATGCCAGCTGGTGGCACCAAGGCAGCCCTCACCTCCTGCCACATCAGGATCAGAGCTATAAGCCGCATCTGAAAAGCACTGCAGCAGAGGGGAGCGGCTGAGGTCAATCCTAGCTTTGCAGGTTGGAGAGGATGACAGTGGCAATAAGGGGCGATAGCAAGGCTTCCCGTAATGCCACCGGGCCTAATGGCCAGGGCAACAGCGGTGGTGGCGGGTAGACTGATATGCATGGGGAGGGAGGGTAGCGTGTGGGAGACGGCGGTGTCAGAGCAATCCCTGGCTATTCCCCGAAGAAGAGAAAGGGCAGGGCCAGCCTGATCAGAACCCTGCTTCTTGCAAGGAAAAGCTTGCAAATTTACACTCGGGACCACGCGCACACATGCAGACTGACCCTCGCCAGTGCATTTCGGGA
The DNA here is from genome assembly GCA_032468155.1 of Oxyrhabdium leporinum. Classification (NCBI taxonomy): domain Eukaryota; kingdom Metazoa; phylum Chordata; class Lepidosauria; order Squamata; family Cyclocoridae; genus Oxyrhabdium; species Oxyrhabdium leporinum. The sequence goes on from JANHFL010010589.1 coordinate 4,694, forward strand.
ATTAATAGAGACCAGATTTTAGGGGAGGGGGGAGAAGGTGTGTGTGTGCATGTTGTCCAGCTCACAATGCTTCCTGGCTTTTTCCTTTTTGCTATCCGCCAACTAGACCCAATGCTCCCTCCACCCTCCAAAACAACCACTGCCATTCGCAGGGATGCCATACACTCCCTTCCACCAGGATTTGTGAGATACTGAGATGGCACCATTGTTATTGATACCTACTGTTCTCTCTTAGCCTTGTGCTTTGTAAAGCTTATCATAGTATTTATATTTATTGTTTTTAATCCTGTTATGTGTTGCTCAGAGGCCCTTGTTTGTGATAGGAGCGGTCATATAAATTTGACAAATAAATAATGAATCCTATTTTTTCCATTTACTTCACTTCCATTTCTCTCCTGGTCCTCCATTGTCTTTCTTCTAAACTGGAGACAGCAATCTGACATTCTCTCTAAAATCTACAGGTAGCCCTCGACAGAGCCATTTGTTTAGCAACTGAACAGTCCCAAATATGTGGGAGGTTGCTACTGAGGGGTTCCTGTTTCCAGGTTCTCGAGTAGACATAAACCTGCTCCTTTGCCCCTCTAAGGAGGCCCAGCTCTTGAGCTGAATTCCTGTTTGTTTTATTCTTTTTTAATGGGCTATTTTAAGGAACCTGAAGCTACTGCTGTAATGAAGCTAGGCAAGTGGCAAGAAAGTTTGAGTTCATTTTCCCTTTGGGAAGGGGAGTCTTATTAAATAAATAGATGCCTTGGGTTGAGCAAGTACAGCTTAGGAAGGACAAAGACAAAATGGACTGCTAAATTGGCCACGCCTACCCAGTCACATGACCATCTAGCCACACACACCCTGGCTAATCCAGTCCCCCAACAGTCTGAGGGACCGTGAATTGGCCCCCTGTTTAAAAAGTTTGAGGACCCCTAGCCTAAGTCTATGTTAGACTAAACACACCTAGTTTCCCTAGCCATTCATCATATGATTTAGCCTCCAGACCCCTTAGCATTTTTGATGCTGTTCTCTCCACTCTTTCTAGAGTCTCAGCATCTTTTTTGTATTGTAGTGAACAGAACTGGACACAGTGGCCTGACTAGAACAGTATAAAGCAATACTGTCACTTCTCGTGATCTTGATGTTATCATTTGTTGATGCAGCCCTAGGTCTGCATTGGCTTTTTGGGAAGTTGCAACACACTACTGCCTCAAACTTAAGCCATGGTCCACCAGAACACCTAGATCCTTCTCACAGGCACTACTGTTAAGCCAGGTACTGCTTATCCTGTACCTGTGTATTTGGTTTCTCCTGCCTAACTGCAGGAACTTACTTTTCTCATCACTGAACTGCCTCTTGTTGGATAGGGCCCAATACTCAAGTCTGTCAAGACCTTTCTGAATTTTGATTCTATCTTCCAAAATGTTAGCGTGTCGTCCCCCCCGCACAGCTTTGTGTCATCTGCAAATTTTGTGAACACCCCTTCAATCTCCTCATGTAGGTCATTTATGAAGGTATTGAAGAGAACTGGGCCCAAGATAGAACCTTATTAAACTTCCCTCCATGTAGGTGTCAGATCCTTCAGCAGCCTGGGATGTAAACAATCTGGTTCTAGTGATTTGAACTCGCCCAAAGCAGATAGTTGTTCTCTTATCAATTTCTTCTCCATTTTGACTTGCATTCCTATTCTGTCTCCATGGTGCTGCTTTTGATAGTTGGACTATTTTTTCCCTTTTTGAGTAAAGACAGATGCGAAAGAGGAATGAATCAATTCTGCTTTCTCCCTGTCACTTTCTTGCCATCTTCTCCCATTAGTGAACCAATCTTTTCCTTGAATTTCTTCTTTCTTCTTACATATTGAAAGGAACATTTTAAATAGTTTTGTTGCAAGTCTTAGTTCATTCTGATCCTTAGCCTTCTTGACTCTGTCCTTACAGATTCTCAGTATTTAATGCTATTAATAAAAGTTCAAAAAAAAGACCTTTCATGATAAAGAAACCTGAGACATTATTAAGATGCAGAAGACTAACTTTTATTTCACCCAGCTCTAGCATTGTAACCATCTTTATGCAAGTACTCAGAAATCAAGTCAGGGCAAAACTTCCTTTCTCAATGCACCCATAAGCCACTGTGAGAAGAAATAGTGTAAATCTTTCTGATTTCTACTGGTGCTATACATGCTGTCAGCATCTTAGAGGCAGACAACTCTCCTGAGAAGTTATAAAGTCAAGGAACAGCCTAGCACAGTTAATTTTTTTAAGAAACTTATACCCAGTTAGACAGACACAAAAGCACTGGACCCTGAACAGAAGGCTCCTTTTTATCTTCCTATAAATGTTCATAAATAACTGTACCCTGGTGTCAGCGTTCCATCTAAGTTCCAATAAGTCACTTAGCACTCAGATAAGAATAAATCCAAGTAAGAGTTTACTAAAGAAACTATGTTGGCACATCTGGGAAAAACCTGAATCTAAAGGCCCAAGTTTTTCCCCACCCAAAAGAGAATTACAGAACCACCACCTTTTGCCCATCATCAATCACATCCCCCAATCATAAGTGTTACCCAACATTCCTTCTTCCGTCTCGGCACTCCTCTTCCAGGTGCTGCACAGAATGGCCTTGACATTCTTAAAAAAGAATAATATTTTGACTACAACACTTCTAACTGCATGAGAAAGTAATCCCTCTCTATTTCTCATGCATAATTATGTGGCAGCCTGCAGAGGCCTCGAATTCATAGCTTCCAAGGTTGACACCTGGACTGTTGGCCTTCTGCTAGAGACCCAACTTGTACAGTGCTTGCACCTTTTTTACATTGTGCTTTGCCTCGCTCTGCTGCTATACTTTCTTTTCATCTCTTTTGGATGCCTTCAAAAGGATGTTTGGCTACTGTACTCTGTTTGCTAGTGGCTACAAAACTTGTACAAGACACCTGCCTCCTACAACACCTGTGTCAAAATTGCAGCTTTATTCGCAACTCTGCTGTGCTGATGCTGTGGGAAAGACTCAAATGGTAGAGAAACAGGGCAATCCAAATGCCTGCAATATTGCTAAACAGAGTTTAGTACTAATCTGCCCTTCCATACACCTGAGACACAAGTCAGTTGAAATCCAGGGCCCTGAATGACTGTCTGTGTAGCTGTTTCCTGTCCAAGAACAGAAAAGATGAATAAAGAAGAAAAAAAGTAATTTGTGAATGATATCAGTTATGTGAATGGGAGAAGGAAAAAGATTTCATTGCATAGCAAGAAGAGACAGTACATAATCCACCTTCTGAGCAGTTTGTGGGATTATTGATATTTCTTGCAATGGAAACAACTTGGCAAGTATAAAAAAAAATATCAGCCATTCTGAAGAGGTGATTGTTTCTCACATCATTAAATCTAAGAGACATAAAAGGGAGTAGCAAATCTTATATAAGATCATTTAAATATGCCAGCTGACATTCACTCAGAGACATAAGGAGAGAATAGGTGTGCAAAGCACTGTAAATCTGCAACTCCACCTCCACCCCTAGCAAGGTGTGATCAATGAAAGCAATGATAATCTGCTGCTGGAGTCACTTTATAGAGAACCACTTTTCATAAAAAGAACAGAGAAATGTATTTTTACCGATACAGGAGACATTTTTTATTTAGTCAAAATATATAATAAGGCATCAAGTCTTTTCACTTAAAATGATTATCTTGTTCTTAATTGGAAATAACACTGATGAAGCTGAGAAAGTAAGATGATCATCTCAAAATGACTTTTCTGGGAGATCGCTAAGGATTAGTCTTGAGAGGCCCCCTCCAATGAGAAAGGGACCAATCTTTAGATCAGGGGTGTCAAACTCACGGCATCATGTTGTTGTCACATGACGTATCATGGCTTGCCCCCGTTTGCTAAACCGGGGGTGGGGGTGGCCAGCACGTGACACATTTGGCCCACGGGCCCACAACCTTGACATCCCTGCTTTAGATGGTGTCATCTAGTAGCTTGCTAGCTGCTTCTAGCAGGCGTGGAGAGAGCCAATTTGGAATTCTAACTATGTGACTTGATCTTCAAAAGCATTGAAGGTCTGATAACTCTTATGCCTGCTATCTAATATCTTGTACTTATAGAATCAGCAAGCTTCCCCTCTGGTGGTGTTCAACTGTTTGCCCTCAATATTGCTGAAAAGGAGATACATCAACACAGAGCAACAGTTCAGGAGCTTACATGTCTCTACTAGCTTGACAGATATTCTCATAGACAGGTCTCACATGTGTTATTATGAACCCCTTTCTTGTTAAGCAGGTTTTCATCTGCTGTTGGGCCTGTACTTCTGACAGATGAGAAGAACCTATTTCCCTTTTTGGCAACAAGCATGTCAAAACCTCTAGACAGTAGCTACATTCTACACTGTTGTTAGCACTACAAGGGAAGATAGCAATTTAGACGTCTCACAATCCCAAACACACATACACACGCACCCCTTTCCCAATTCATTGAGCGTTTATTGTATTCGTGAATGTTTTTCTCTTTTCTTGGTTTGTTTTACATTATGTATACATATTCATTTTGGATAAGGTTATTCATTGTATGATAATTATCTGGTATGGTAGTAAACTTCAATTGACTAATAGGCTATACATTGGTAGTTTATTATTAAGGCTATCCCAATGAACCATAGGACATTCTGGCAAAAAAAAAGATAGTCATTGCCCAAAGCAGATGCTGGATACGTTTGGAAAATTAATATCAGGGCAAGCGCCTGGTCTAGAAGACACCAAACATTTTCAATATACCAGCAAGAATTTTGGAAAGGTAGGGGACAAACAAGCTTTTGAATACAAGACCAAATGTAGTTAGCATGGATGCTTAGAAGAGAAGTTGCACTATATCACCTATATTAGTCTGCCAGAAAAATTTGCAATAAAAATGTTACAGCATGGAAATAATCTGCATTCCCTAATTCTGAATTAAAATAGCAAGATTTTCTTGACCTTATGTTTCATTCTGATGCCTATTTAAAATCTACTAAAGCCACAACCATACTGTGTTTAGTTTCTCTTCATTGCAGTTTCCTTTCTCCAAGCTACCCTTTTTCTTGAAGTCTTTCGGAATCGTAGAGCATAAAAGAGAGTGAGTATAGTCAGATGGCTGAGGTCAAATTCATTCCATGAAGGTGCTAATTCCAAAAAGTTCCATATCCTCTTCTTAAGTCAGGAATGCTGTACTGTCAAGGTGATGGTTAAAATTAACAATTTTCATAGCTGTAAATCTTGTACCTAAAGTACAAACACAGTCTCCAGCAATCTTTTAAGCTACTGTTTCTGCCATGTAAAGTTCCCATCACCTGTTCCATCTCCATTTCAGCTGATACTTTTTTCTAGATAATGTTTTTGTTTTTAATGCATATTTTATAAATATTTTATATAAAAGTTATTTTTATAATATGTTCAGCTAGGATAACTTTCCTCATTTGATACACAAGGGGAGCAATGAAATTTAAGTTCCTGTATTATCTAAAAAGGCTGTCTTGATATTATCACAGTAATCAGTCCCAATGTTGAAAGAAATATATGGTTATTCTAAATATGAGTCCATTTGATGGGATTAAGTGGAAACATTATTCAAAGCAAGCACTGCTGAGTAAGTGCTCAGCCATAATATAATTAATGACTGCATCTGTTCATGTATGAGAACCACTTTGCGGTAGTGGTTAAGGCATCAGACTAGAAATCAGGAAACTATGAGTTCTAGTTCCAGCTTAGGCACAAAGCCAGCTAGAAAGTGACCTTGTGCCACTCACTTTTTCTTAGCTCCCTACTAAGGAGACAATGGAAATCATTTATGAAAAATATTGCCAAGAAAATATTGTAGTCCTGGCAGTCTATGAGAATCAAACACAATTAAACAGAAAAAAAGTCCAATATATACAGTCAATATCACTGGTATACAAATGTATGCAGTTCTAGGAAGCAGGGATGGACACATGGAGAAATTAATGACAAACTGCAAGTGATGCTAAATACAATTTCAATCAGGGGTACATGGTAATTAGAATGCAAAAGCTGGAGAAATAGTGGAACCTGGAACTGTAAGAAGATCTGTGGGTTAAAATAGCAAAAACATTCCTGGACAAATGTTAGATTAAGTCTTGTCTGAATTTGTTTCAGTAAAGTAGTAAACACAGTAAAGCAGGCTAAAGCATCTTTCTTACAATTGTTATCAATGCTTAAACTGTCCAATTTAATTCGAATAATGAAAAAAAAGAAACCTAGGGTGCAAAACTATTTTCCTATAGGAGATACTTGGGCTCAGTCACTTTGATTATATCAGAATAAATTATTTTGGGGAAAAAGTCAGATCTAACCTGAGACTTCTTCAAAGATTCTGTGGAATAACGATCTATATGCATGAAGATAATTTTGATAATATATCAGCTAACTCTCTGAGGAAAGTTGGGAGTTAAATGGATTTCTGTAAAATAAGGAAAAGTAATGAACTAGAAAACCTGAAATGTTTACTTGGAAATTATGTAAGCACTATGTATCATTGGGTTTTTAATAAACTCACTTAATTTAAAAAGATGGATTCTAAGATTTCAAGAAAAGGGCAAGTGGCTGAGATGTTCCAAAGGTGAACCATGACTTGGATGACTGAGAATTTCCATAGACATTTGAGATGATGTTATTTTGCCAGAGAGTCCAATCCTGATATTAATCCTTGTCCTTCTGCATCAATTCAAGCACATTGGGATAGAAGCCTTGTGGAGCATCCAGGCCCAAGAATGGATCAAAATGTTCCCAGTCAGGAATATTCTTATAGAAAATTAAATTAGGGATTTGAGGAAGCAATGATTCCACATTACGAGTGTTTGTAGCAATATCTTTTCCTCCACTCCAAATGGCTACTGGCACAGTAACATCTTCTATTTTATAAAATCTGTGGATTGAAAGAAGAGAAAGAAAGGAATGTAATTTGGGAATTACGCCCACTGTGCACAGAAATTGCCTAGTGGATTCATGGAATTTTGACAGCTGGTCAATAATGTAGGCATCTGCCAGGATTATATGACAATCACTATAGGCCTGTGACAAGTAGGCGACATAGTAGGCATCCAGAAAGGCGGAGGTCACCAAGAGAATGTAACTACTAGCTTTGCTTAATAACTATTAATACTAAAAGCTTTCTGTCTCCTTCTATAGTCTTGCAGTCAGATAATGGTGTCTTGATTTCAGAGGTTTAGAGAGAACTAATCCAACATTAAGACACCACTATCTGACTGGAAGAGTACATAGGTAGGAGGAGAGGGATCATCAATCAAGACAGTAAATGTTATGTTGGTATTAACTAAGTCAAATTTCTGAGGCTCTTTCAGGATACTGAAGTTTAACTAGACTGGAAAATTATTTACAAGGGAAGATCTGAAGTCTTTTGTAGAGAAAGAGATCATATATTCCTTCTCTAGAAATGCACGATTAGTTTTGTGGTACGGTTACAATTGGGTCTACTCTTATGGGCCTTATGCTTCCTTTGCTTTCAGTTCTGTTGGATATCAGTTCATCCATAGGCACGGAATGTGGACAGAAGTACGGTACCATGATTTTGTCTTCCTGTATTGTAGTTAAGGAGAAGTAGCCCGGAAGACCCACTAGTGAATGGAAAATGTTTACACCACATTTTTTGTTTATGGATTGCTTTTGCTATGGGTTTGCTATCGTTCTATAGTTCTATGGTGATATGAGGCATCCACATTTACTGTGTTATGTTACTGCCACTTGATAGCTCTTCTTGAGCCCAAATAAGGGCAGGGAAGAACTAATGTTTTCACTGGCTTTGAGATACAGGAAGGAAGAGCAGACCTAGAGAAACTGTGTAGTCAAAGTGAAAATTTGGACTCTGCTTATCTGAAGCTCCACCTTGAGGTTACAAGTGTCCTCTGTGAGGAGAGGATAATGTCTTCAGAAAGATGGATAGCTACCCCTCCGCCGTACAAAATGAAAGAATACAAAAATCTACATATTTTCATATATAAACTAGTATATTTCATATTTCACCTAATTTTGCATTTTTAGTTTGGATGTATCTATAGCTGTTGGTTAAATATAGGAAATCAACAACATTTAACTAGGATTTTTTTTAAAAAAGTCAAATCCTTATCACATCCTAATTTTTCTTACCATGTTATATACTTCTATATTCTTATAACCATAGTCATAATATTTAAATTCCATAGAATGTATAATCTAAAAGGAAATGAAAACAATCACAATTTAAAAATTAGTTTTGAAATATTAATATTAAAATATTAGCAAGAGAGATATATAGATGTATGCACCATATTTTTCATCTGCAATTTTATAGAAAGAAAAAATACTATTTTACTATTTCTGATTGTATTTTACTAAATAAGTATCACAGAGAATAAATTTTAAAATACTATATATGCAAAATTCAGAAAAGGAACTAACCCAAATGTAATGTGAAATCTTAAATAAAAAATGAAACTCCTTTGGAAACAAGGAGTGCTTTAATCTGGTCCACATGGGTATTAAGTTTAGTGAAATAGTGGTTTCTGGAAATTATTTCCTGCAATATTTTGAAAATGTATTTATATTGTAAAAATGTTAAAATGCGGACATATGTTTCTACATAGCCTTGATTTAATCATATTTATTTATATAGTCGCTTATGTCTCAAGTACAATGAAAACAAACAATATAAACATATCTTACAATAACCAGAAAGAAACAAGAAACATCAATACAACACAGGACTTTTTTAAAAAATAGACAAAATAGTCACCTTTGTTAGCTTTATAACTTTATAGCTTTTTAGCATATTTTAATTGTTAGCATATATTAATATTGTCTTTGATTGCATTACTATTATATAAACAACAATGTGAAATAACAGCTGCCAGTTCTTTAGGTGGTAGCTTGAAACTCATCAAGATCTTCCCAAGAACCTAGGATGTCATAATGTATTGGCCTAGTTATAACTGGGTCCAAGAAGCGTGGCCTTTCGTAACTAACAGATGGATTTTTTTTGTCAGTGTTCAGATTTTCTAATTAATTTCTAATTTTCTATAATTTCCTATTTTTATATTTTTTTAATTATGGTTCATTGCACATGCAGCTACATGTTTAAACTGGAGTTGGCATTTTTAGCCACCTAAGGAGACCTTCCAAAGGATATGAGAAAAGCAGATGTTATTGTTTGATGGTGTTACCGGATAGTATCGCAGGGTGTTTCTGCAGGTCTTCGTATTTTGTCGTCTTCTCCAATTCTTTCTCTTCTAGCCTGTTGTCTTCAGGTATTGCCACGCCCACTATCCAGACCTTTTTGTCTTTCTTATTGACAGTTGCTAAGCCTGTGAAGTTATGTGGCAGGTGCTTATCAGTTTCAATTCTAAAGTCCCTGAACACTTTAATGTCTTCGTTTTCTATTACTTTGTATATTTTGTGCTCCCACCAGTTCTTTGTTGCAGGCAAATGGTATTTCTTGCAGATCTTCCAATGCACCGTTGTTGCTACTTTGTCATGCCATTCTTTCTAATCAGTGGGTGCAATCTTGCAGCAGCTACTGGGGGTGGGTTGGAGGGAACGGTTATTGCTTTTTATTAGGCTTTGTATCTTTGTAAGCTGCCCAGAGTCACTGAGAGTGAGTTGGCTGGCCGTATAAATTGTCATAAATAAATAAACAAATAAATAAATAAAAATTCCTCTATTGAGTTTGGAGTTTAAGAAGAATTAAGATCTTTTTCACTCTTCTGATGTATTGACCACTAAAGAGTTTGACTTGATGATGTCAGCTTGAAGGATGCCCTAGTTTTTGTAACGATTCTCTTAACCCTGACTCTTTATGGCTTTTGCACGATTAACTTTTTTTCTTGTTTATTGATTTTACATCCAAGATATTCAACTATAGCTGCAGATGTGTACGTTACTTGATTTATTTCTTTGGAGTAAGCTGGTGCTTATATTTGATATTACTTTATTGGCTTCTTTAAATACTACTACTAGCTGTTCCTTTGGAAAAAGCATCAACGTAGGGAACTTTATCCTGTAATTTTTCTGCTGTTCTATATGATGTGTATTCTTTCTCTTAATTTGTCTTTTCAGCTGGAGGATTTTGATCTTTCTGAGGAGAAACCAGAGGAGAGGGTGCCTGGTTTGGGAATGAAAATGATTTAACAAATATGCTACCTCCCTCTACTGTCAACTGTCCTTAATTTGCCTCCCTGGTCTGAGCTACTTCTCCTTGATTTCTTTGCCTTAGGTAGACTTCTTCAGTTATTCCAATTCTCCTTCTGTGACTATTTGATTTGAAATTATAAATCAACATTGATCTGCTAGCCTCTGTTCTGTTGATATCATTCTTTCCAGAACTGGTGCATTCTTTCCTGATAGCCTGTTCTTGTTGGATTCGATTTGTAATAATAGTTTATTACTTCTTCGTTATCAGCTACTTATATTTGCGATGGATAAGCAGCTGCTAGCCTTGGCTGGCCAGCCAACAGTCCTGAGTCGTGTAGCCCATTTATCACCAGATATCCAAGAACTCCAACACTTGGTATCATCCTTGTTGTCCTAGGCAACGACAGATCCAGTATGGATCTGTAAATTACAACTTGTTATATTTTTTATGGGAGACACAGTTTGATGGTTCCTTGGTATGGTCCGGTGAGGTTGAACCTCTGGCATAACTCTCATCTTACTCAGAGCACACAAACACATCAAGGTAGTATTATGATGAGGTTCATTACATTTATTATAGATTCACTGTTGCATTACATTATATTTTTTAAAAGTGTTTGATTGGACACCTGAGAATCAGGTGGTTGGAAAAATACGTGAATAAACTGGGAAGGAATAGATGTAACTTATCTTAGTGGCCTTTCTACTTGGATAATGATGACAGGGATAGGGTCGGCAAACAAGAGTTCCTTGATGTAAGCATAGAATTCATGCTAAGCATTTGTTTTCTACAAAAATCATTTCTTAATTGTTAATAGAAAAACCACTTCTCTAATAATGAGAACTGTTTCTTCTTCTATCTTAATTGGATTTCCCAGGAAATTACTAGAAGTGGAGACATGCAGTGGCACCAGTTTTGTTTTCTTTTAAAAGTCAAAAATCAAACAATTTCATATTTGATAAGGTATCTGGGAGCTGCAAGGAAGATCTTAGATAGCCATGTTCCTAGACCAAGGAATTCCACAATGCAGTAAGGAGGATTCTTTCTAAGACATTTTATAAAAAATATAGAAAGGTAAAAAAATAATTTTAAAACTACATGACCAACAAACAAACATTTGTGGTTATGTATTTGTACCCATAACAACCATTTGCTTAATATAAAACATTAATATCTCAATTTTGATTTGCCTTGAAATTAACTAACAAATTAAAGTCATACTGTACCTGTACCTGGCTCCAGTGATTCATATTTTTTACAGATGAGTAATCAGGCATGATTCCAGCATATACATCTGCCCGACACTGAAAAAGAAAATGAATTTACATTTTTACTCTTGAGGGTATATGTGAAAAGATTTTTTTAATTATCATGCTCTTGTAAAATATAAAGAAATGAGCAAAACTATGTTTCTTTCCACCTTCCCATGCTTCAATTTTCAGAAATAAGTTGCACACAACCATAGACAATAGAAAAACACTACCATAGCTATATGTGATCTGCTATTATATGTCTTTAAAAATTCCTGTTCATAATAACTTTTCCCCTAAAAAATCTTGAGTTTGTGATGCTCAGCTGAGGATCTATACATTGACTTTGGCTCAGTCTGATTGGTTGGAGAGAATCAATTACACCAACGTTCTCAATATATAGAACAGAAGATGTAGTGCTGGTAACAGAAAAGTTATAGAGTTTTTGAATCAATTTGGGGCCACTTTATTTGATGCAGTCATCCAGATCAGGCTCTTTGTCTTGAATTGTTGGTTTGAACAATTCTTCACTGAATCCAATCTCTTTGCACAATGTAATTATTTTCTTTGATCCTTGGAAAAGATCCAGTGAAGTCTCCCACTTCTATATGTAAACAAGCAGGCAACTGTCAAACATTAAGCCAATGCAATATATTTTACTATTGTTGAAAGAGGTCATTACTTTTGCTCCTAATCCTTTGCTGACTATTATCTCACTGCTCCCTCCAACCAACACTATAATTTTTGGCTTATGGTGTCAATGTTTCTCAGAAGGTACTTCCATTTCAATAATTATTATAGACACAAATACATTTCTAAGAATTGGTTTTTTTCCTCCATAAGGAAACTGCTTGACTGAAAGCAAGTGTTTCAAGTTTCTGTGCTCTACTCATTACAGTGAAAAAATATAAATACATTGTTTAGCAATGCCTCATTTAGTGACTTTCATTGTTCTGATGGTGATGAAAAAGTAACTTTATGACAATCATCACAGTTAGGACCTTTGCAGGTATGTAAAGTAAAAGAAAACTGAAGAGTGTAAGCACAGTCGTAAATTGGGTTTGCTAAATTGGGAGTGGGCATGGACAACGCATGACATATCCAGGCTGCGGACTGTGAGTTTAACAGCCCTGATCTAGCGACTGCTTGGGTTAACACCAAGTTGCTGGTCCCAATTGTGGTTTCTAAACAAAGTCTACCTGTAGGAGAATGGATGTCTTCAAACTAGAAGAAGCAAATGTCCTAGTTTAATTAGAAGGATTTCACATTCTTTGCACACTATATCTATATATATCTATCTCTATCTCTATCTCTATCTCTCTATCTCTATCTCTATCTATCTATCTATCTATCTATCTATCTATCTATCTATCTATCTATCTATCTATCTATCT
>JANHFL010010590.1:0-11485 GCA_032468155.1 Oxyrhabdium leporinum
AGGACCAGGGGAGACAGGAGAGCAGTCTTCCAATATTTGAGGGGCTGCCACAGAGAGGAAGGGGTCAAGCTATTTTCTAAAGCACCTGAAGGCCAGAAAAAGAATAATGGATGGAAACTGAACAAGGAGAGATTTAAGCTGGAAATAAGGAGAACTTTTTCTGACAGTGAGATCAACCAACCAATGGAACAGCTTTCCCTTTGGGAGTTGTGGGAGGTTCATCACTGATAGCTTTCAAGAAGAGATTGGACTGCCATTTGTCACAAATGATGTAGGGTCTCCTGCTTGGGCAGAGGACTGGACTAGATGACCTACTAGATCCCTTCCAACTCTGTTAATCTGTAATCATATTTTTAATTGTAATATATGTTCCGAAGGGTAAGCCACCCAGCGTCACTCACTGAGATGGGTGGCACTAGGAATTGAACAAATAAATGTTGAGCGCGCTCCTCCTCTGGGTTAAGTTAAACACTTTGTCTTCAAAATAATTGGGTTTGGGTTTCTGAGTTGGATTTTGCCATAGTTGTTACAAAATGTAGATAATAAGGGGGGTGATTCTCAAAGTTTCCCTTCCAGAAGGGTTGTTTTGAGCTTGATCTAACCACGCCAGAATTGAAACAGTTGTTCTGAACTCAGATTCTTTGCAGACTAGGTAACCTGACCACTGCTCTCTTCTCTATGCAGGGCTTAAATTTTAGCGGAGCAGACCTCTCTCGTTTAGATCTCCGGTACATCAACTTCAAGATGGCCAACTTGAGCCGATGCAACCTGGCCCACGCGAACCTCTGCTGCGCAAATCTTGAACGGGCTGATCTCTCCGGATCTGTTCTAGATGTGGGTGTTATTTGGATAAAAGTAAAACACACGTGCGAACTTTGGGCAAAATGGATGAACCACTCCATCGGATGAGTGATTAGCTTTGTCCCATAGTGGTGTGCCTAAAGTAGTTAGTACCACTTTGAAAAAGATGGGATCTGCACAAGAGCTGCCCTGTGGAGCATGTATGGCCTAGAAATAAATCTTAAGATATGACTAGTAAATGACACTTGTCAATCACAGCAAATGCCCTACCCATCAGTGTGAACAATGCTATGTCTAGTGTAGCTAGAACAATGTCTAGTTATCTACCTGGTAACAGCTTCTAGCTCTGTAAATGCTCCATGTCTCTCTACTAATTTGGATTTATTTGCAAAGAAATACCAAGAAACAGAAGAAAGGGAAAATGCTGTACTCCAGGGGTGTCAAACTCAAGGCCCGTGGGCCGGATGGTACTTAGATCTGGCCCATGGGGCTACCCTGGAAACAGCGAAGAACCGGCCCACGGTGCCTCTGCCAGTGAAAACGGAGCTAGGAGGGCTGCACATGGACCTCCCAGGCTCCATTTTCAGCCGCGACGGCCTCCTGCAGCCCTCTACCAGGGAAAACGGAGCTAGGGAGGGCTGCATGTGGCCATCCCAGGCTCCATTTTCAGCCGCGACGGCCTCCTGCAGCCCTCTGCCAGGGAAAATGGAGCTCAGGGAGGCTGTGCTCCATTTTCCATGGCAGAGGACTGCAGGAGACTGTCACGGCCGAAAACGGGGCTCAGGAGGACTGCTCTGTTTTTGCCAGCAGAGAGCTGCAGAGGCCTCCACCCTGGCCACACCAACCTGGCCCCCCGAGATCAAACAACCCTGATGCGGCCCTCAATAAAATTGAGTTTGACATCCCTGCTGTACTTGATCAGGACTTGGTATGATGCACTTGAAAAGATAAAATAGATTATTAACCATGAAATGAAGCAAGAGACAATTTTTTAAGAGTATAGGTAAAAGTGAAGTCCTTTAGGTTTAGGGAGAGGTGAAGTCCTTCCTCTAAAGTTCTTTACCTGAAAAGCTTAGATAAATGTAATGTCCTTTAGGTAAAGCACTGCGATTTGACACCTGCAGATTCTGCTGTGGAATTTTCTTCATTGGAGTATTTTAAGGAAATACAATCAGCCCAACCTCTGTCAAATGCAGCCCGCAGATTTCTAGATCAGGTGAAATGCGGCCTCTTTTTCATCTGAGATTTTTGTTTTCCTCTTTCTTTGCTAGTACGCCAACCTCCAAGGTGTAAAGATGTTGTGCTCAAATGCAGAGGGAGCATCCCTGAAAAGCTGCAATTTTGAAGATCCTTCTGGCCTTAAAGCTAATTTGGAAGGTAAACTCCACCACTCAAGCCTTTTCTTTTTAGGTAATGCAGTCAGTATCAGTCAGGAAATGACCGAATGTGTCTTTTTGATCATTAAAGGTTGATCGTTAAAATTGAAAGGAAATATTAATCAGATCAACAGATAACATGATGAAGAAAAGTTGCTTTCAGAGCAGAGGAGAAATAACTCAGAGTATCTGCTATGTAGATAAAAGGGCCAGTTTAAATGAGCAGGAAGCAGAGGAGGAAAACAATGCTAGTTGAAATCCAACACAGCTTACACACATTTAACAATTAAATGATGACTAAGCAAGTTGCATGGTATATAGTTTGGATACCACAACTGCCAGGTTTTCGTGGCTCTGCCCCACTTCTGACCCCAGGTATAAGTAGATTTTAAGAAGAAAAAGAAATACGTTAAAACCCAATTCACAAATATTGATTAAACATACAGGCAGCAAAACATGTACTGTTGCAATTCATAGCCTAAGGGCTATGACTTCCATTACTTATACACTTGCACATTGATTAATAATGAGGCAGGACCTGGAGACTGCAGAATAGAAGGGAAGGAACTGGAGCAGATAATAAAACACAAAGACTTGCAAATAGAAATAGAACAACTGTGGCAAAGGAAAGCAAAGATAGTACTAATAGTACTACCCAAGATACAATTCAATTGGTTTAGTCCTGAATGGTAAACACCATCGGCATTGACAAATTCACCATCAGTCAATTGCAAAAGGCAGCTATACTCAAAACAGCTTACATCCTGCGGCGATATCTGTAACATTATCAAACATCCACATAGGCCATCCCAGGTCCTTGAGAAGGACTTGATAGGTGAATAAAAATGCCAAATCCAATCCAAACATCTGGCAAACTATCCGACCAGCTATAATAATTGATTAGATGTGTATGCTATCTGGCTCTCGATGACTCTGGGTGGCTCACAACATTAACTAAAAAATTACAATAAAATAAATAAAACAGAAATATAAAATGTGGCAAACTTTTATAGCTGGACACCTTTGTTAACGAATAATGGTGTCCTATTACGATTGTTGTTTACTGGAAAAGGAAGAAAAACACGAGAGAATTTAGTTTGTATATAATATTTCCAATGGTTCAATCAACATAAAAGCCAGCATCTTTTGCTATATCTTGTAATAGGATGCTAAACAGACCAGTGAGAGTGAAATGAAATTCTACCTCTTTTTTTTTTTTGATGGACTTTGTGGCTACAGGTGCTAACTTGAAAGGTGTGGATCTGGAAGGAAGTCAGATGACTGGCATCAATCTCCGAGTTGCAACGCTAAAGAACGCAAAATTGAAAAACTGCAATCTGAGAGGAGCAACCTTGGCGGGAACTGATTTGGAGGTGAGGTCTCCATCTTCTGATTTTTGATGGACCCCAGAGAGTTAAGACAAGGGGTTCGTTGGGAGTTTCCTTCAACTTTAATAGCCATGCTTCTTTGTAGGCGAGTCATCCAATCTCTAAACTCCTGCTAATGACTTCCTCTGTTGTTTCAGAACTGTGATCTGTCAGGCTGTGATCTACAAGAGGCCAACCTGAGAGGGTCAAATGTGAAAGGAGCCATCTTCGAAGAGATGCTGACACCATTGCACATGTCTCAGAGCGTCAGATAGGTTGCCCTGCTGAAGACTCTTGGTGCTCAATGGGGGAGTGACGTTCCTTCCACAGCATGTTTTTCTCAGTGGTATCTGAGAAGCTGCTGCTGGATGGAGAGAAGGACCTTCTCTTGTCTTAGGTATAGGAATAGCTATCGCATCCAGTTGGGACAAGAAGCTTGCTCATAACTCCCAAAGACGTTGCTATCTTGGCCCTATCTTGCTTTAGAACGCTCCTCTAGAAAAATATTTATGAAAACACAATATATGCAATTTATATTTATTCAACTTCCAATGAGGGTTTTTAAAACGTGATCAGTTCACACATAGTAGCAAACTCTTGGGCTTTCAGCCTAGATTGGTGAACTTTTATTTACAGTGGCTTATTAAATGTGGGAAGGGGAGGAATTGGAGGGTTGAAAAGTATCCAGATTTGAATCTTCTTGGCAAAACAGAAATAGCTGTATTTCTTAAAAAGAGTCATCATGGATACATTTGGGGTGTTATTTTAAGCCTGTTATGCACTACAAGTTTAAAATAGCTGGGCTGTATGCGTGGGTTCCTTGACTTATGATAGTGTCATAAGGATTGATTGCAAAAGGGGAACACTCGGTGCTCCATTTTTAAGATCTGCTCATGTCTAATAATCAGGAATTGAAGGTGCAAGTGTAATACAGAGGCTCCTGTGAGCCCTGAATTGCTAAGTTGTACTTTTTTTTAAAAAATTGTCACTGGATCTACAAGCCTTGTGGACTGGAACCATTAGAAATGCCCCACCGTTGCATTCTCTTGGTCAAAAGTTGAGTGATATATCCTGGGGATCCTGGATAAAGTAGGGAGCAATCAGAAATAGTTCAGGTTACTTTACATAGTGATGTAAACCTAGTTTGGTAATGAAACATCCATAAGATTACAACTAGGTTTTGAGAGCACCAAGGACCCCCCCAGTTAGTATTCTCTTCTGTCAGTACTAGGAAATAAAAGGCTAGGAACATACACAACCAAAAGATGCTTAGAAAATTTTGAAATGTTATGAAAAAAGGAAAGTCCCTATCATTCACATACTATATTATCGCACACCGTCACCACTCTTCCAGTTGTTGTTGTTTTTTAAAAAATGGAAAAATAATTCTGCAAAGTCACCAAAAAGCGGTGAAAACATTCAGCTCTGTCATTCCACTTGTGCCAATACGAAACAAGGAACACCTCAGCAGCCCTCTGTGCCAAGAAACAAAACAGGGTTAATTTAATTTAACCCAATCCAGATATCACAATGTTAAGATTTGATCTTAAAGGTCCTTCCCTACCTCACTCCCAATCCTTTTTTTATGTGCCTATGCAAATAAAAACATGAACCACCTTCATAGTTTTATTTGGGGGGCGTGGGGGCAAGGAATCAAGGAATAAGGCTTGTTTAAAATTGCAAATGGAAACTGATGTTTCATCAGCCTATAAATCTGGAACTGGTGTTACATGCTTGGGTTGCAGTTCTCATCATTCATTGTCATTGGCCAATTCACTGGGTCTGTTGGGAGAGGTAATTTAATACCACCTATATAAATCTGGCCTTATAGATAAACAAGTTTCAGCTGCAGCAGAAATAAGATTCCAGCTATATTTTTTCCTGCTAGAATATAATTAGGGAATCTGATCCTTCTGGATACCTTGGACTATAACTCTTATAAGCTCCATGGCAGCATGTGACTGCATGCAAACCCTTAACCTGTGCACATGTCTAGCTGAGTTACAGAAACAGAAGTAGTGGATCTTCCTGTTAAAAGTAACCAGAGCGAACATGATTTAAATGGGCTTCGAAAATATGATTGGGATCACAAATCATGCTAAGCTGTGGGCTTGTAATTCGACCCGAATTGGAGAATTTGTTTAACACACTGAAGTCACGCAAACCAGCTCATGGCTTACAGATTCCCTATGAGGTCGATACAGAACATTTCAGTGATTTCTGTGCCTGTGAGTCTGTACAGCCAGATTGTGCACACCCAGATATAAATGAAACTGGGTGAGCGCTTAGACTCAGAGCTACAATCAACATCAAAATGTAGAGATTGAAGGAAATTTCCGACGAATGAGGTAATGGCTACAGAATTACATTCCTAGAAAGGAGCTAAAATCTATACTTTTCCAATTTAGCTGCATTTGGAGGCACTGGCCTATCAGTTCCTGGCTGGGTGAAGGCTTATGGACACCGTAATCATCTAGTCTGGACGTCAGTTGATATATGCCTGCAGGAAGAATCCATTGTACTTAGCATAGTTTTTAATTCAGCTTGTGGATGGGGAAGGGAAAGGTTGGGGAGCATGGGAGTACCCCATGCCAAAGAGAATCAAGAGGTTGAAATAGACACGGATTTTTCATTTCATGGTTACGTGAGGATTTTCAAGTTTGAAGAAATCGGATTTATCGTGATTTGATATTGATCAATGCTAAATTGATGAAGAAACCAATTTAGCTATATTTCTCCTCCCCCTGCCTTTCTATTAAACCCATATATCGCAGAAAGGAATAAGATCTCCTATTGCAAAATTCTATTTTCTTAATTCTCTGTGTGTAAGTTCTATCTATTTTGTTGAAGCTGAATGTCTTAAATAATCACAATATGTTCACCTATGCATAAGAGACCTTCATGACTTCCTTGATCAAATCACGGAATACACTCAGTATAAATAAAAAATATCAGAAACTTGCAAGCGTTTGTCTATGAATTTGAAAAATAACACTATTTAAGCTGAGGTTGGGAAGCTTAATCAATTAGTCCTTGGATATAAATGTGACTTGATATTTTGCAGTTAAGGGTGTTGAGGGGGGTTCCTGGAATTATAAAACTTGGCAATAGTTTCCTCTGATTTTGCAAATAAGTCCAAACTTCCAATATAAAAATTCAAAATTTACATATTCTTTTTACTCCAGTTTCTCAAGAAACATTTCCAGTATCTCTTTCAAATTTTAGTTATTTTTAAATGTATTTTGTTCAAGATTATCCAAATGGGTTGTATGTGTTCACTGCCTTGAGTTATTTGTAAAAACAATAAAGGCAGGGTGTAAGCAAACAAAATTATAAATCTGTATGATTGAGATGTCATCCCAAGGACCCCTTCAGCAGTGGAATGAAGCTAGCAAATGTAGCCAGAGTTATCATTGGAAAACTCACCCGGCCACCCAACCAATTCAGCCAAAATACACATAGAGCATTATGCAACAAATATCCGACTTGCTTACGACAGCCCTGTTTTTCTTTTAATTGCAAATAAATGGCTTTCACAGCTTGAATTTTTGCTGTCCCTGTAAGAGTTCTGCAGAACTCTTGCGAACGCAGTGAAATTGAAGGAAAAAATACATTAACCTTTAACAAATCCTCATGAAATATTTTCTGCAAATTACCTTTGTCCATTAACACCCGAGGAAACAGGAGGGAAACGCTGAAGTCAATTACAGTAAACCCTTATAAAATCTCAGAGGCGTGGAGTTTTTAATAGTCTTGTTCACGTCTAAGAAACGGCTGACAATATTTTAGAAGCTAATTCTCTCGAACGGTCTATAGTAGTTGATTATAGCTCCGTTATTTTTTCATTTCTTTGTTATTTCACACCTGGCGTAATGGCCCCAAGCACCTTCTGAAAGACTTAAATCTTTAGCTTCTTCTAGTAGGTGTTCAGGGTTGAGACTGCCCTGGCTTCAAGCAGTTTAACCTCAATACGGCACTTTGCTGTTTTGATGATAGATGCATTCTCATTTACGGTATGGTTTTGCCTATCACAGCGGTTCTCAAAGTAAGGTCTGGGGAAGTCATATAAATAAATATGTTAACATTTCTCACTGTTAATTTCTAATACAGTGCATATCAATAAATATAATCTACATAAACCGAAGCTCATTGGGGTCCTCCGTCACACTTTGGAATTCAGTCATATACCATGTGGTATATGATGCTCTCTGAGCTTGATGCTTTCTGAGCTTGGATGTTTTCTTGCAGATGTTTCATTACCCAAACTAAGTAATATCACCAGTGCTGGAGTGAACCCCATTCTTTGCTCACACTGGCGATGTTACCTAGTTCGGTAGTGAAACATCTGCAAAAAAAAACCCACCAAGCTCATAGAGCACCAAGGATCCCACAGTGTAACCCTGAGTTACAAATACTCCCTTCTATCAATCATCATTCAATGAAGCATTCAATTTCCTCATTGTATCAACCAGACTGATTAGTGATACAGGGCTGCAATAGACTGCCTCTTCCATCGCGGGTATTCTGGACGTTGTAAATCTTTGGATAAATTTTACATAGGGAATAAATAGTTCTGCATTTCAGAATTTGGAAACTACTGCCATAGGATTATCTGTGTGCTGGTCAATGGTTTATTTTCTTTAGTGAGGAACTTTTCACTATGTGAAAAATCAGTTCTTCAGTGGTTGAGCCTGACCCTTCTAATGTTATAGCAATAGTAATAGCACTTAGACTTATATACCTCTTCACAGTGCTTTACAGCCATCTCTAAAGGGTTTACAAAGCCTCTTGCCCCCAACAATCTGGATCCTCATTTTATTCACCTTGGAAGGATGGAAGGCTGAGTCCACCTTGAGCCTGGTGAGATTCGATCTGTCAAATTGCAGTCAGCCGGCAGTCAGCAGAAGGAGCCTGCAGTACTGCACTCTAACCACTGTGTCACTGCAGTTATACACTCTTCTTGCATCTTGTTTCATTTTTTTTAAAGAATTAGCTTCATAAAAGTCTATTTTATCCTTTCAATATCGGACTCTAATTCTTTTAGAAAGATGCTGACTGCCTTTAGCATACGTCTTGCAATCAGGGGTACTTGTACTACCTCCAGTTGGTTCCTATTTGGCCCCAACATACTGTAATCAGTTTTTGCCATCTTTATGGCATTGTCATCATATTAAAAACGTCTTAAGTGCTTAGGTGGAACTAGTGGTCCTCAAAGGTTCCTATTTATTTCTTTTTCTTAACAACTTATCTAGATGCATATCATCAAACATGGTGGAGTGGTTAGGGTGTTGGAGTAAGACTGAGAAGGCTCAGGTTCAGGTCCATTTTTTATCATGGAAATTCAAGAGATGTCTTTCTGCCAGTTACTCTCATTGTGTTGCTGAATGTACCACACAGGGTTACTGCAGAGATACAATAAAGGGATGAGAAAAGGTAGGATATAAATCTTGCAACAGATATAAAAATACAACACATTTATAAGATAGGAACAGAAGAAGATGGTAGGACCTTTGAGAATGCTTTTGAGAAAGTTTTTCTTCTGCACCCCTGGACTCGAAGGTTCTACTTTTGATATCCAACTGTGAAAGCACCACCGCAGCTATCGTTCCTTCCCAGTCTTCTGAATAGATAGATGAGAAGACCAAGACTTTTGAAACCAACCAGTTGCTCATTAAAATGGCTTCCCCATTAAATTACTAAAACCGTCTGGATTTAGCACATCTCAGTTTGCATGGCGTCCCTCAGGAAACCTTATCCATGAAGATTCGCAGTCATCTAGGTAGAGTCTGGAAGTTGAACCGGTCTGAAGAAGCTACTCGGATAAGCAGCAAAATGTTTCAAATCAAAAGAGAAAAGAAGTCTAGTTGCCATGACTCATTTTCCAAACTCAAGAAAGGTTGTTAGGCTTTTAAAGAGAAAAGATCAGCTTTGTTTACCAGGAAGGACATCCAAATCCTTTCTTCTCATTATGACTTAAATAAGGCCACTATTAGAGTCAGTGATGAATGGGGCTTCCTGGGGCAAATGCGTCAAGAATGGAGATGCAGTATATTTATAAGGCAAGGAAGCACATCATCCCACACCTAAAAAGGTCTCAGAGGAACCACTTCCATCTTTGACCATCAATCAGGTAACATTAGCTGTAGGGTATGCACAATGCATGTTGGCATCTTCAATAATAACTATTCAGAGAAACATATTAAGATTTTTCTTTTTTTCATTTCTTCTGCATTAGCAGAGCTCCTCCTTAGTCTCCAGATTGTGACAAAATGCAGAAGATAAGCTTCTTCCTATTGCTCATCTCTTTATCAACCTGTTTTGCCCAACATTGGTCATATGGCTTCCAACCTGGTGGGAAGAGAAATGTGGAAAACCTAAGAGACTCCTTCCAAGAGGTAAGTTATCTTTTGGGCATTTCAACCACATTATGATGCAATGTTTTGCCATTTATGGTGGCCATGTGACAAAGCAAAGAAATATTGGAGTAAGATTCACATCTTAATGCAGACGATTCTTAAAATGAAGATAAAGATAAATCCAGAGACTTTTCTTTTAGGCTTAACGAATAAAGAACTTCGATGTTATCTATGCGAACAGCAGCAAGAATACTTTATGCACAAAAAGTGAAAGGATACTTTGATTGCCACAATGGACGAGTGGCTGCAAAAGGTGATGATGGAGTTAGCAGAGATGGCTCAACTGACTGCTTTTATTAAAGAAAAGAATACAAATAATTTTGTTTCTAATTGGGAGCCACTTTTGGACTTTGTGCTTGAGGCAGAAAAAAAAATGAAATGTTGATTTTGGGTTTTGCTGATTAGATTTGTGGTTATAGAAATGCCTAGTATGTATTGTGTGAAAGTAAAAAGTCAAGGTTGTATGCCATTACCTTACTCTACTGTGTAAAAGGAGTCAGAAGTCAATGCTTTTTTTTCTTTCCCTCCCCTTCCCTCCCCTTTTTTCTCTTCCCCTTTTCCTCCCCCATTTTCCCATTATTTTTCTTTTTACTTTGTATGTGTTGAACCCATCACATGAATAAACTTGGATGTTTCTGTTCCCTGAAGCTCAGGGGAGCTTTATAATTTATAAGGATCAGAACCATCACTGGAAGTGACAACTAACAATGTGAGCCAGTTCCTTCCATCTAGGAATATCTCTGTGGTCAGTTTCTGGAATAGGACAACCAGCTTTCTTCTGTGAACTTTCCCTTGGAAACTTTATCAGGACAGGAGATGTTGCTTACATGCTACCGTTGGAAAGTACTTGGAGCACCAGAGTATGTCCCACTGATTATTCTCCAAATGTGGAGAAGACACTCAACAATTCTACTTGTACAGCCTCCGAAGCGTCCAACCCAAAACTGACTTTCCAAAATTTCAGACTGTCACTTGAGTCCTTTTTCTCCAACGCAGATTGAAAACGAGATGGACAAAGCTGGAGAACTTCAACCCTTTGAATGCAGTGCGCCACGCCAGCATTTCACACTCAGAGGACTGAAAGGTGTTCTCACAGGTGAGCTCCCTTTTAAATGTTATTTTCAACTCTGCAGTATTTTCTGTTCCAGGGATTTCACAACAGCAGAATGTAATTGTCATCTCCATTGGGTTGATCAGGCCAGGAAATCACCACCCCAGGAAGGCTAAAACGACCTTTATTCAGATGGATTGTAGAAACTGAATCTTGCAAATCTGATGGTGTTGCATCCCCTCCCCTTTTTATACTCTTGTGAAGTAGTGAGATGCATGTCTGAATCCCTCCTGAATATTTTCTGTTTGTGAGCACCTGACAGGTTTTTCCCTTTTGTTGTTTTGCTAATGGAGCTAGTCACTCTCCATCAAGGTCATCTTGATGGAGCCTAGGTGGCGCACTGAGCCTAGGTGGCGCAGTGGTTAGAGTGTTGAACTGCAGGCCACTTCTGCTGATTCAATCTAGCGGTTCAAA
>JANHFL010010590.1:11606-23984 GCA_032468155.1 Oxyrhabdium leporinum
AGGTATATGGGATTAATATACTGATGTAAGAGTATTGCTTATAAGCTGTAAACCGCCCCGAGTCTTTGGAATGGGGCAGTATATAAATGTGAAAATAAATAAATAAATAAAATAAATCTTCCTTACTCTCTACAGTAAGTTGAAGCTGAACATATTGCTAAGGAGAATGTTAATTAAATCTTTTTTAAGGTAGATGGGAGAACGAGAGGTTATCTTTTATTTTAAAAAGGCGGACTGAAATATATTAGCCTCAGGAGAAGACTGGCTTGCTAGACCACTGGTCATAATTATGTTCTTGCAGCAATTTGATCATTTCCACCCTTCAATAGCTATTTAATAGTTTTAATATATTTTGCTTTGCTCCTGAAAAACAAGAATTTCCTTTCCTCGGTTAATATGGCTGGATGCATATATCCCACTAAACAATAGTTAGTTTTACTGTAGTTGTCTGGGCAAATCAGTGGTCTGGGTTTACACTTAACATTACATTTATTGTAAATGATTTTGAACAAGCTGGCATCTCCTCTTTGGAATCAGAGTTAACATATGGGACGCAAATATTGTAAGACGTGAATAAACCTAAATCAACTCCGATGAATTCAACCTTTGTCTTTTGCTCTCAACTGCCATGCACAATACCATAATCTTCTCTTGGGGCCTTCATTTATATCATTATCTAGCCTTTCAGTAGCCATCTGCTACGGCACCTGTTGCAGTCCGTTGCCTTTTACTTTAAAAACTTTTTTCCATCCATTCCAAATGTTTAGACTAAGATACTGGGCTAAATATCACACTGGGCATCATGTTGGTCTCAAAATTCCAAGGTCTAATCTAGGGGTCCCCAACCCCCTGGCTGTGGCCGGTTTGGAAGTGGGCCGTGCAAGTGGTGGGTCAGCTTCACTTGTGCGAGTGACGGGCACGCATGCACCGGCCCCTGCTTGCATGGGCCAGTTCCTTTATGGCCAAGCCATGAAGGACTGCTGGTCTAAATTATTCCTCTCGTCTTAGAGAAGGAGAAACAAATAAAACTAAGCTTAAGTTCTAAGTTGGCTAAGTTAACTAAGACAAAGACTAAGTTGGGGCGTGGTGGCCTATCAATTAAAATGCTGGGCATGTCGATCAGAAGATTGGCAGCTTGAGACCCAAGCACCACATGATGGGCTGAGCTCCCATTCTTGCCCCAATTCCTGACAACCTAGCAGTTCATACGCATGCGCATGCAAATAGATAAATAGGTACCACCAAGGAACGTAATAGAATTCTGTGCATCTTTGGCAGATAGTCATGCCGGCCACATGACCATGGAAGTGTCTTTGGACAATGCTGGCTCCTTTGGCTAGGAAAAAGAGATGAGCACCACGTCCTAGGGTCAGACACAACTAGCCAGCAGAAACTGTGAAAACTGGTGATTCTTTCAAAGCTCAGAAAAAATCTTACTTTTTTTGATGCTGCCTCCTAAGGATTCTGATAAAAGACAGACCAATCTGGACATTATGTCAGCCAGAGAAGGAAATTGCTTGATTTACTTTTTATTTTCCTGTAACTTTTTCTTTTTCCTTTTTGTATCTGTTTCTGTTTCTGTTTTGGGTCTGTCAACACCAAGTTGGAATAGCTTTACAATCTTGTACAAATAAGTTTTATTTTATTTTCATACAACATCTTCTATTACACGGTGTGTCGTCTGGGTACAAATGCTTGCAAAAATACAATCTTGAGAAGTAACGTTGGTACTTCACACAAGCATGAAAAGTTTGAAACGATGTACTTCAATTCAAATAATTTTGAAATGTTGATTGATATTGGGGAAAAAAAAGACTTTAAACGTTTTTTTTGAGAGATTTAAAAAATGTATCTCTTTAAAATGGTCATCAATGTGTATTTCAGGCAAGTCTAATTGAAAGAGAAAAGGGGCAAAAGAAGATCCAAAGCTACCCAGATCCAAAGGAAAAATAAAGCAGAATGGAAGCTTTGGAAAGCAAATATTTAACTGCAACATCTGACTTAAGTATGCGGTAAACCAAAACAAGAGGGGAGAAAAAAAATCTAGTTTGCCATTGTGTTATTGAGCTTCAAATAAAATGTCCTTAAGCTACCTGCCAACAGACTGCAGTTCTCTCTTGGGAAATGTAAACACACCTATGCCGATTTGGTTAAGTCAAACATGCTTATGATTGCTTACAGAGCACTTTGCTTGCATGCGCTGGCTGAGGAATTCTGGAAGTTGAAATCCACAAGTCGTAAAGTTGCAGACCCCCTGATCTAGAAGACAGACTTATTAGCCTAACAACGGGGGGACTGTTCAAGAACACTCCAAGAAAATTTGAGTTGTTCTTTCAAAGTCTGGCATACCAACGGCATCAATTAACATGATCGCTGCCGTGACTGATCCTTCTCATCTCTCCTTATACACAACAAACGAACATAGGATGACTCCTAGTCACTTTTCTACTACCAAGGGACCTTTATAATATAACATGAGAAAAAATAGAGACTTGCCATTTAAAAATTTTACCCTTTGGAATCATACAGTGTTGATTCATGCAACTATCACTTAATAGCTACATCATAACAGGAAGTAGTTTTTATTTTTTATAAAAAAGGCCAAGTTAGAACTTTTTTTAAAAAAAAAATGTCAAGTCCAAAACTGATAGATATGTCACCTGCTTCCAGATTTGGCATGAACTGCAAGAAAAAAGAAATGCTGATGCATGCAATTCTATAATAAATCCTTTGGATGGAGATGTACCTATACAAAGAGAGGCAAGCAAACATAGAATCATATTTTTTTTTAATATTTTCATTTACAATTATAAAAATAAATAAGGCAAGTCTGCTGCAATAAATCCTGCACTGAAAATAAACATTTTAATGTAATGGTCAGTCAATAGGCACAACAATGCCGTGCTATATAAAACCAGCCAGATCTAAGAGCCCATGCTTCAAACATTACCAAATCTTTGGAGGTGCCCTTTCGATCACAGAATTATTATTTTTTTCTCTAAGGAAGCTGTTACCTAACAACCATTAATCTTCCACACTAACTCTTGTGTGTGGAATTATTGTGTATGTTGCCAAACCTAGACCACAAATACAGCAGTTAAAGAGGTAACATGCACCTACAGGGTGCCAGGTTTGAGAAAGGCTTTAGTAATGTTCTTGGATTTGGAATACAAAAGAAGTGTGAGCTCAGAAGTCATACACTGGAGAGATCAGCTTCTTGCCCAGAGATTATTTTCCTACATAATTGTTAAAACTATCAACAGGATAAAACTGAGCACAGCTGGCACACCGACATTTCAGATATTCCTTGGGGAACTATATTTCAAAACTTTATTCATGTCCCCTTAGATGTCTAGAAAGCTCAGCATGAGTTCCTAGATGGTTATCTAACCAGATCATAACCTGCTTAAAACAAGTCAGCAAGTCTGCTTCATCATTGGCTAGAGATCCTGTCCTGCCAGATTTTGCACATCCCTTTTGGTTAGTCAAGTGCAGTGGTTCTCAATCTTTTCTTCAGCATGGACCCCCTTTAAATACCTTTTGTGGCCACGGATCTCCAACACCGAACTCAAGATTTAAATCGTAACATTTCTTCAAGCCTTCATGGGCCCCCTGTGATGATATCATGGTCCCCCCCCAGGTTAAGAACCACTGGTCTAGTGCATTATCATAGCAGGAACAGGGTTAAAAGAATTGGAAGTACTCATGAGAGTACCTGACATCAGCCATAGAAATCCTAGAAGACAACCATCCAAAAACAGATGGTTTTTAAGTCACAAAATATTCATCTCCAGGCAGCAGCAATCAGGAGCTGGTATCATCTTCCAGGAACTCAAAAAGGGAGGAGAATGAAAATTGTTCCAGAAGAATTCACCATGTCTTCCTGGGATGGGCAGAGAGGAAAACCACAGTTATTAAGACATTTGTATCTTCACTGGTAACTAGCACAGCTGGAAGTGGAAGTCTGTGTAAAGCTGAGAATTTTTTCCACAGTGAGATTCAAAAATTTCCACACAAGATTTCCCACCAACCCACCCAGCCTTCTCAGTGCATAGACAGTCTATTTTCCGAAGCCAACTGGCAACAAAAGACAGGCAGAATTTATTCCAAATTCAGAGAAAAACTGAAGAAAGGGACTGGCAAAGAGAAGAGATGCCAAGCTCAATCAGGGAGAAGATTCTGCAAAAAATACTGCCATCTTATGGCTTTGGATATATAAACATTTTACAGAAAAAGGAGATGAACACTACATTTTGTAGCCAAAGGGAAAAATACTCTGGATATATTTTTTTGCACAACAAATTTTTTGCTCCAAATATGAAAATGAACGCATTGATTTAACATATAGGTGGTCCTCGACTTACAACAGTTTGTTTAGTGACTGTTCGAAGTTACAAAGGCACTGAAGAAAGTGACTTATGACTGTTTTTCACACTTACGACTGTTACAGCATCCCCATGGTCATGTGATCAAAATCCAGGTGCTTGGCAACTGACTTATATGTATGATGGCTACAGTGTCCTGGGGGTCATGTCATCACTTTTTGTGACCTTTCGAAACGCAAAGTCCTTGGGGAAGCCAGATTCGCTTAACAACCGTGTTATTAACTGAAGAACTGCACTGATTCACTGAACAACTAAGTTGCAGCAAGAAAGGTCATAAAATGGGGCAAAATTCACTTAACAGAAATTTTGGGCTCAATTGTGGTTGTTAAGCAGAGGACTACCTGTACCCAGTGTGGTGTACTAGAAATAGTAAGAGCGTCAACCTCATTATTGGCCATGATACTCGGGCAACTTGGTTCAGCAAAACTGGATGGCCACAGGTTCTCTACCTTTAGTTCTATAGCTGAACTGGATTGAATAACTGTACAACAATATTCATAAATACACTTGCTCGTTCATTATCAATTAAAAGACTTCAAATATATGTCATCAGAAAGAAATGACAAAATGCTCCATTCAGTTGTCTTAAGGCATAAATCAATTCTAAATGGGAAGTAGCCGAGTTGCTCAAATTTTTTGTAACCTCAACTCCTTCATTTCAAGAGACCTTCCTAAGATGACTGTGATTTGTGCCTGAGAAGAGGATTACTTATGACCCAGGCAACATCCCAAGAGCCTGAATCTGATTCCAGCACTTCAACTATTATTGCCCGTTTAGAAATGGGAATTCTATAAGGACCCAGAAATATCTATGGAGATTCTCAGTCATCCAGGTCATGGTTGTCCCAAAGGTGCTTTTTCAAAAGGCAACAGGACTTTGTTTTCCTTGAAGATGTTTGACTTCTCATCCAAGAAGCTTCTTCAGTTCTGACTGAAATGTCTTCAAGGAAAAACAAACAAAAACCAGTTGCCTTTTGAAAAAGCACCTTCGGGGCAAGGACACAGAAAGTTGCCTATTGTGGTCTACTCTCTACAAGACTTCAACTCTTGATCTCAAGCTACATCATTTGTCGCTTGGTTCTTCAAAATGGTGAGACCAGAAGTTGAACTTTGTAACTTGCAAATTTGCCAGTAAGCTTATGGCTAGGCTACTTTGTCATGGAATCAGTAATTCATTCAGAATTATATCAGGACAACAATGTAGATAAAACCAAGAAATCAATGCCATGGATGTCAAGAGTACTTTTAACATCACAGCTATACTAACAGAATCTTGCAGTGTATTTGCCCCTCCCTCACTTTGTCTGAACTAAGGCTCAAGGCCCTTATCTCACTATTGCCTTGGTAGGGGCCCTTCTTTCTGCCTTTCAGGGCCATTCCCTATTCTTCTACGAAACACCATGGACTGAATCTCTGACCATCTATAGGCAAAGTGTGTGTTTTATCTCTGAAGGACAGCTGCTTTGTGCACAAGCCAAACAAGCTCCTAGTTTCTTTTGAATGCATTTGTTTCCCTCTGTACTGGCCAATTAAACAGTTTGGATCCACACAATAATGTTAATCTTTTGGCATTCAGACTCAAACAGCAAACAAATTTCAACAGCTTTAATTCAATGACTTTGCCTTCCATGGGCTGCACTGTTGGGAGGAGGGAGACAAGAGTCGTCCTTGCTTATATTATAAATAGGGTTTGAATCTTACTCTTGACAGTTACCCGAATAAGGAAGTTCTTGTAATAAACATCCTCACAAAGAATTGTATTCTTGAGTCACTCCCCGTGAGGCTTCTAGTTGGAACATTGGCCAAGAGAGGCTTAGTAACTTTGAGCGTTGCTAGTCATAAAAACGAGGAAATCTTTTCACTGCATACACTAGAGTCTTTGTCAACTTGGAATGGTAAGAAATAGTAGGAAATGATCAGAGAGCAATGATGGTCAAAATAAAAGTAGAACTAATAAGATGAGACAGAGGGTTCTAAAGAAAAGAACTATGTACAACATTAAAATGTGAACCTCAGCTTTCTGGCTAGACATTTTGCCTAAGGCAAATACACCTGAATTACTGAGATGCTGTTAAGATACTGTATATACAAAATGCTGGGTTCAGTAAACAAAGTTAGCTTTACCACTGCACACATTGAATTTCTGCTGGTGGTTTCTTTGAACAGACAGTGCATTAAGTTTGAGAAATGACAAACAGAGTCGTGCATTTCTCTATAAATGTATCTTTTCTCTTGCATGTCAATTAAATAGTTTGGATCCACCTTATAATGTCAATCCACAGGCTAATCTCAACAGCTGTAGTCTGCTAATTCACAGACTCTGCTTCAGCAGGGCCATTCCTCTCAGGGTCCCCGTCCCCCCCAATCACAGATGTGCTAAACTCTTTTAAAAAATCAGTCTATAAACTTTCTATTTTGAAGGCATGATGCAACCCTTAAGGGTTGTCAACGAACATTTTCTGAAGCATTTGGACAAGTGGCCATTAAGCAACGATCAATACAATAAAATCATAATCTGTGGGCAAAGATGCCCAATCAACAAAAATGGTCTCGCACAAAGCATTTACTCTGTGAGTAAATATCTACCCTGTGGCTGGGTTCATGCACCATGCTAAGCCATAATACAGTGAGTTGGTATTTGGCTAGACCTCTTATGTGGTTAAACGTAGCGGTTTGGAAATAATTGTTAAAGCAAAGCATGGCATCATGTCATATGTGAATCTAGCCCATAACTGCAATCCATAACTGAAGATAGACAGAGATACCATAATCCAATTATGTGAACTATCTCTGAGATAAATTTGAGTCCCATGGGGGCTGAGCCCTGAGTTTCTGTTTTAAACAAGTAAACACAGAGGCAGCATTTAACAATAAGACATACAAAGGGAGATACAGTAAGAATCTAGAATTCAACGGGCAGCTATACACCCACTTGCATTTTAACAAAGAGTTGAATAAGATATTTAAGTTGCTGTCCAATCCCAGTTTATCAGTTCTTGTTTGGAAAACCATGGAGCACTTTCAATATGCAGTCTATTCTTCAAATTTCCAAGGATAATTACACCTTTTATCTATTATCAACACATTATTGCATAAAGAAACAAAATACATCCAGAATTCAGTTAAACAAGTCTCCAAAGGTACAGTAGTATAGGCCACGCCGTTTGTATGCAAAACTTTGGAGTAGTGGCAGCAACAGAAGGAATTAGTGGTGCATTTGATAGAGTTTGCACACTCTTGAAAGAAGAGGAGACCATAAGACTTTCAAGGGCACAGCTGGTCAACTATGGGAATAGACAGATGCCGGTTTTCTTTTTTTTAATCCACCTCCAAAGCAAAGTATGTAGATATAAAGTAATGTCTTAACATTATGGAATCTACAGGTCTGTCCACCGTTCTGGGCTATTACATACAAATCCATATATTCCAACCGAGGCCCTGGGAATTGGGTGGGTTTTGTGCAAGTTTTGGAGTAAACAGGCAAAGAGTGCCTATGGTAAGCAGGCTGAAGAATCCTTCCTCTTATCCCATTCCAAGATCTTTACTGCGGGCCAGCGAGACTGATGGAAACCCACATCCTCATTGTCCAAGTGCAACAAAGTGGGTTTGAATTTGTCGGGCATATCCATCCACTCTAGTGGCCAGTGTGTGTTTTCACAGTGTGGTGCTTAGCTGTTTCAAGACCAAGGAAGACCTTACTTGTTAGGAGATCGATTCCACTGAGAGCATTTCCGCAGCGCTGGTGTTTTGTCAGTGGTGGAATAAGGACTGATGGATGACAGAATTTGATTTCTTTAGCCTTGCAGAAGCCCTGATACGCCATAGATGATCAGCAGATACGTCTTGGGATGTCAATCGGGGAATCAGAAGCCAGGAAAGCCAAAACGGCAGCTTGGTCAGAATTTCTAGCAGCTGGGTTTTGTTCACATCCCCAAACTTTGTGCAGGAATGGAGGGCGAAGCTGACCAGCGGGAAGAAGCCAATCCTGAGATGCTCTGGAGAACTAGATACGTCCACAAGGCACCAGATGTTCAGTTCCAGATGCAAGGAAACAAGATGACGTAGAGTCTTCACTGTAGTTCGGGCTCAAAAGGGACACCGGATTTCCTTGTTTTAGGAGGAGGTGGTGGTGGCTTGATTTCTCGCCTGGTGGGTAGAGGTGGAGCCACCTACAAGAATGCAAACATAGAAAGAGACAGTTGGACTCGTAAGTAAAATCCAACTCCAGGGATGCAGAGAATGGGAGGTGCGGGACCTACAATAATCTCTTTTAGAGCAGGACGAGCGATATCATTTGATAAAGTGCCAAGGCAAGTGGCGGGTTCCAGGGTTGTCACAAAGAGGCTTTTGTGTCGTTAACATCTGTGACAGACTTTGCACTGAGGAAGACCTCTGGGGAAAAGCTCCAGATTTAAAGAAACAAGACAGAAAAGTAGATAAAATTCTTCTCTTTAATTAATACACCCAGTCTGGGCCCTTTTTGCTCCAAACCAGAGGGGGGGGGAGAGAGAGAGAGAGAAATGAAACTTTGTTTTTAGGTTTTGATGATTGGAATGGTTTTGTTATTATACAGATGGCTTGAAAAGTTGTGAAATGTAAAGCAAAAGGTTGAGGCTGTATTACATATTTGTATTTTACTGCACTGAAAAATTCCAGAAGAGACCACTTTTCTCTCTCTCTCTCTCTCTCTCTCTCTCTCTCTCTCTCTCTCTCTCTCTCTCTCTCTCTGCTCTTTTCTCTCTCTTTTTTTTAGCTTTCTAACTTTTGCTTCTTCTGCATTCTTACCTTATAATAAAATGCAACAAAATTTATAAACAAACGAACAAAAGATGAAAACAAAAACAAAAAGCAGTGAATCTTCCCAGCAAGAGGCAAGAGCAAAAAGAAGAATTTTACATTATCCCTGCATCGTGTCTTCCTCCCCCTTTCATTTTGGGAAGGAGGGGAGAAAATGGTTTTCTTCCTGGCAGTTTCAGGGGAGAAAGCCATCAAACTAACCAAATACTTAAAAAAAAAAAATCAACCACCACCACCACCACCAGGTACAACCCTTAAAACCCCCTGGGAATATTTGCAATGGCGCTCCTGTCTCAGGTAATAGGATCCAAATGTCATCTGCGTACCTCTGTGGAGTTTCTGGAGCTGTTATTCTCATAGGGCTTGCATTTGGGAGGTGGCGGGGGAGGAGAATTCTGCAAGTTAACGGTTGTTAATCCATCTGCTTGCAAGGAAGGGAAACCTGGTGTGGTAGAGATAAGAAGAAAGACAGATGGTGGCCATGGTTAGGAGGGGGGGAAACAGTTTCTAACAGAAGCATACTTGCATCACCATTACTTTGGGGCATGCCTGTTTCTTTTAGCGTTGATTGTGAACAGATGTGTCAATCTGGAATCCCACTTGCCGTTCCCCAGACCCCGTTATGGCAGAAGCTTTGTCCATGCACAGCAAATGAACCTAAACACATGTGAAAAACGCCTGCTGGGGGACCAGGAAAAACAAAATCCAGAATGACACCAGACAGCCTCAGAGGGCTTTGCTTTCACATTGGACTTTCTCCGTTGCAGTCTCCAGAACTCTCTTATGATAGGAGGAGGAAAGCCACCCAAACTTCTCGTGAACTTGGAGGTGAACTGCCTTAGCATTAACAGAAAAATATAAACCAGTCATGTTTCAGTTTCCTTTTGGGCTGAGTGTTTCTTTTAAAATTACATTTGGAATATATCTGCCACTCAGTCTTCGTGAAGGATCTGGCCAGATACAGTGTTGGAGAATCCAGGATCAATTTTCCTAATTTCCTGTTGTTGTTGAAAAGTATAAAATTTATTCCAAGAACAATTTCCATTTGAAAACATGTGCATATACATGCATATCTGTGCGTTTCTCTCTATATGAGTGCACGCACACATATATGTCTACACCCCTAGATATCTGAAAGAAACAATATTCATACTTTAAATTTCAGCCAAAAATAAGCAAAGCCATCTTATAAAATCTCAATTAAAATGAAACATTCAGCCTTCATTTATAATATATTCAGGAAACCATGTCTAGGCTTGAATTGGATCAGATAAATCCTGATAGATTTTAAGAAGCAATGAGATACATTCAAGACTTACTACTCTGGATCTATTAAAATGTCCAATATGAATGTAATCTACTCACACAGGAGATGTTTATCCTCTCCTACGTGACCAAAACTGTTTTTTTTACCAAACCTCCAAAACTGCCATTTTATGGACCATCACTAAGTTTGGCCAAATTATGCTGAATTTGGAGAATGGTGTGATTTCAAAGAAAAAGGTATTATGAAATTCCAAGTTGGCAGGTATCTGGCAGGTAACTCCATCCATCAATTTGGTGAAGGCTAAACTATTTTTTTCTGTCAATACTTTAAAACAGATCTGGGCATTTTATCCCCACCCCACCCCCCGGGGCCATATCCACCCCTTTGGCTGTCCCTGTCTGGCCCATGTGAGGTCAATCAGAAATTAGAAGTCAAATGTAACTAAATGTGCCTCATGGAACAGAAGAAGAAGTTGAGTTGTCTATGGAGATTCTAGGTCATGCAGGTCATGGTTGTCCCAAAGTTGCTTTTTCAAGAGGCAAATGGACTCTCTTGTTTTTCTTGGAAGATGTTTCACTGCTTATCCAAGAGGCTCCACACCCATTTGCGGTACTCAGGTGACCCTGAGGACACAGATGAACTCCCAAGTAGCCTCAACAACTCTCTAAAAGGATGCAAATGACCAGATATCTGCAAGGAATATAAATCCTTCCAGTCAAAGCAGAAGAAGCTTCTTGGATGAGAAGCAAAACGTCTTCAAAGAAAAACCAAGAAAGTCCAGTTGCCTCTTGAAAACCACGGGGACAAGACGCTGAGTTGAGTCTGGCTCTGTGTGATTGTTGCGTGCTCCTTCAATCGGCTGGCAGCTGCTGATGGGCGAGGAGAGAAAACACTTTTCTGTACACATAGTGCTCACCCACCTGGAGCAGCCTGAGGGGTTGAGGTGGCAGAGTCTGAGGACAACAAATCAGGTTACATTGGTTTGGCCCTCCACCACAACGCCAGTTTCTCATAGGGCCCCCCTTTGGAAAATTAACCGCCCACCCTTGATTTAAAAAAGAATAGGAAGAAGTAGAGGTTGGTCCACACACTTTGCGTTCTCGGTGTTTTTGGAGTGATTGGTGGTGGGCTGAGCACTCCGGCTTGTTGAAGTGATGAGGTCTGGAGCAACGTTAGTTTGCTTTCTCCCAGTTGCAGGCTCTTTGGCCTCGGTGCTTTTCCTGTTGCGTTCTGTACAGAAGAAAAGGAATAAATCCTCACTGAAGTGATTTGTGATACCACCCTGGACACTACGCTGTAAATCAGCTACTTCTCTGAAAATTTAACTAAAGCGCTTTTAGAAGTATTTTGTGTGTGGGGGGGGGGGAAACCTCAAAACAAACAATGAAACAAAACAGGCCTTCAATGAAAGATGTGGCTATGAAGGAGTGTTAAAACCCATCGTCTCTTAGGGAAGCCCTCACCAATCTGATGGCCTCTAGTTGTGTTGATCATATTGTCATGCCCTCATATGCTACCGGGATTGATAACAGATCCAGTCCAACCCAAATGGAAGCCCACATCAAACTGTAAAACGAAAATGGGTTTAACAATAGGATGATTAGTAGAGATTTAGAGAGACTTGGAACGTGGATTACGATTATAGTTGCAACTGAGAGCTCGGAGGAATTAACTAGAGGTCAACCTACATAGACATAGATACCCTTTGAGGTGATAATCAAATGTTCTGCTAGTTGAATCCCTCCCAACTTCTCTTTTTTTAACAATGATGTGAATAAGCTTGCACAGCTGAGAGAAAAAAAAAACCCGACATAAGTTCCCAGGGAAAATTCATCACTCTGATGCATTTATTACCCATGGCATTGGACCAGGATATCTACAGGACCGTATCGAGTCTACTCCCTCCCGGCGTCCCGTGCGGTCACACAG